>PPJP03000021.1:0-144443 GCA_003705805.3 Kluyveromyces dobzhanskii | reverse complement strand
ATAACAAGATATGGCCAAAGGTTGTTTTTTTTTTTTTTTTTTTTTTTTTTTTTCGTTTTCAAAAAGAGTGGCGATCTGTGTGGTTACAGCCAACGCATTTTGCATTTTGTACAATTGCAGCAGCGACTATGCATTTAACAGCGCGTCTGCTTCATCTATTAACAAAGGTGTAACAACTGACATGACATGGAGATCTTTGGCCCTTGACACTGATCATGTATGTCCGCAGATTTCCCTGTAATGCAAGACGCTTGGTTACCAGTTGCCACGCCACCATTTTTCTTTCCCGGTTTCTGTGCCTCATGACGCTATTCCCACCCCTACGATTTAAGGGTTCAAATCTTTACCAGTATGTCCATGTGAGGTACGTTAAAACCGTTTATACCCTGCCGGGGTTTTGCGGTTGCCACATGTGGAATGTGCAGTTTGTTGTTTTTTGTTCCATGTTGGAAATGTCATATGAATGTGTCGGGGCTTACATGCTACGTTTGTCAGACGGCGGATTATTTTAAGGAACCTTCGATAGCCCGGTCTAGACTAGTGCGTTTATCTTCCGCAACCACGCAAAAAAGAACACAGTACAGCCTAGCCGCCCAGTTTGGTTCTCTGTCGGCCATAAGATGCAAAAAATATCACCCCATTCACTATAATGTGGGGCGCACCCCACACGCCCCACACCCCCATCATCGGGCTCGTTTCAAATTAGGTATGACTTTCTTCAGCTGGTGTCAATATGCTACTTCAGTGACTTCACGAGGAACCAATTTATGGACCCCTAAAAACAGATCTGTCACTGTAGGCTCATCCATTACACATGATACGTGTTTTGTTGGGAATTTCTAGATTAAAACAGTAACTCTGATGATAGATTTACTTCTACAGATAACCGGCAAAAGAGGAGTAAGTCAGGCGCTTGCAGAGTTCATGTTTAATCAGCATCTCTTTAGAGACGCTGGCAAATAGCTTGGAAAATCAAAATCTGACGCTCAAGCGTTATCGTAAAATCAGAGAGATATGGTCTAACCGCCGTTAAGGTGAATTCTGTTTTCCTTATTCTGAAACTCGCAGCAATGAACGAAAACCGATTCCCTTCTGTGTTGCCGTAAGATCCTTCCTCCAAATTCCTGGTTTTGCACCTCCCTTTTTTCCGGTGTTGGCTGTGGCGGGAACGGTCTGACTATACGGGATAGCGATGACTAGAGATATGCACATTTGCGGTCATACGAAATTATGCAACTCGAGGCGTTATATTAGGTAATCTGTTCAACTACACTAGGCAAAGTCCTATAGGTGTGAGGGTACAGATATATCTGCTTATTATGTCTTCACATACCGTTGTAAACGAAAAAGCTGCCTTCTTTTCACGCTTCGGCAGTCAGTACTAGTACTACCGGCTTTTAATTATCCTTTCTCGGGAATTAAGGATATCATTCAGCGGCTACCGAGAGATGCAACCATCTTTTTCTTTTTATGGGCTGGTGTTTCGTCCGATACGGAAAAGGAAAAATGGGTGGCATACTGCTAGATTATGCGCTTCGTTCGACATCTGAATCTTCGATTCGGACTTGCTTATATTAAATATTACCTCTTTCAATTCCGCGATTTTGAGAAGAGGCAGCCTAAGCATCGACTCGACTCGTTTCTAATCGAAGGTCATGCAAATTGGAGCTAGCAAATAGCAAGACAATTCTGCTGCCTGTCTTCCTGTTAGTTCAGACTTGTTCTTGGTATCTAATTTATTTTTATCAATAAGAACGGTAGTTTCATTGCAATACGTAATCTAATGTAATACTAACATTTACTATATACATATGTGTGTTTTAGCTGGAGAAAGTTAAAAAAAATTTCAATCAGTCCAGATCTAAATCGTCATCTTCCAAATCGAGATCCATATCCTCGTCACCGATATCTGATGAAGCTGGATGGTTTGGTAACACTTCCAAATGGGATGCATCTGAAGACACCTCTACGTTGACAGTCTCCTTGTCCCTGATTTCGCCCTTCAAGATATGGATAGCCATTGGATTTAAGATTTCAGTTTGAATCAATCTGTTCAATGGTCTGGCACCCATATCTTCAGAGTAACCGTTGTTGGCTAAGAAATCACGAGCTTCTGTAGAGACGTTGATTTTGTAGTTCTTGTCGTTGTCCTCGAACTGCCTCTCCAAGTCTTTGATTCTGATGTCGACGATCTTGTGAATAGCTTTGCGTGATAGCTTGTTGAAAACCACGATGCTTGAAATTCTGTTCAGGAACTCTGGTCTGAAATGAGCTTTGACAGCGCTCATAACCAGTTCTTTGGAGCCCTCTGTTACTTTGGAGCCAGCTTGGGCGTTTATGAACTGGGCACCCAAGTTGGAGGTCATGATAACAATACAGTTCGAACAGTCGATCGTTTTACCTTGACCACTGGTGATTCTACCGTCATCTAACATTTGTAATAGCACCGTCAGGACATCTGGATGGGCTTTTTCAACTTCATCAAACAACAACACGCTGTATGGCTTCCTTTGTAGTTGATTAGTCAAGAAACCACCTTCCTGGTAACCGATGTAACCAGCAGTTGTACCCAATAGCTTCGAGACTGAATGCTTCTCCATCAACTCTGAACAGTCTATCCTGACCATTGCTTTTTCATCGCTGAACAAGAAGGATGCAACCTTCTTGGCCAATTCTGTCTTACCAGAGCCGGATAAACCCAAGAATAAGAACGATGCTGGCTGGTGAGGATTCGACAAACCGGATCTTGATAATCTAACAGAATTCGAAACGGCCTTGACTGCTTCTGTTTGACCCACCACTTGTTGTGATAGTGCGCGTTCCATGTGGATCAATTTAGTGTTTTCGGACTCGGTCAATTTGTTCACCGGAATACCAGTCATTCTGGCAGCAGTTTCAGCAATGACTTCGCTGTTAACTACGTTCTTAACCATTGTTTCGGATCCCTCTCTGGATTCTTCTTCGGCGACCTTTTCTTCTAATTCTTCAATACGCTTCTTGATATCTGGGATAGCAAAATATTTCAAATCAGCAGCGGTAGCATTGTCATAACGACGTTCTGCATCCATACATTTGTTTTCCAACTCATCAAGCTTTTTCTTGGCTTGTCTAAGTTGTTCATGAGAATCGACTTCTTGTTGGTAGCGTTGTCTGATTGGCTCCAACTCCTCGGTTAAGGATGCCTCCTTTTGTCTAGCCAGATGAAGTCTTTCTTTGGTTGTTGGATCAGTCTCTTCATCTCTTTCCAGAGCCTTGATCTCAACTTGTAACAAATGTAATTCACGCTCTTTGCTATCTAATTCTTCTGGCTTCGAGTCACGAGCAACTGCAACCCCTGCACAAGAAATGTCGACCAAATCAATGGCCGAATCTGGCAATCTTCTGTAAGGTAAGTATCTCTTTGCTAGTTGAGCTGCAGATACTAAAGCACTGTCAAGAATCCTGACACCATGATGAATTTCATATTTTGGTTGTAGGCCTCTCAAAATGGCAATGGTTTGTCTTGTGGTTGGTTCTGGAACGTCAATTTTTTGGAATCTTCTTTCGAAAGCACCATCTTTTTCAACTAACGCTCTGTACTCATTAGTTGTTGTAGCACCAATGACTTTCAAGCCACCACGAGAAAGAGCTGGTTTCAAAATATTAGCAGCGTTAGCAGAATCGTCAACACCGTTGCCCATCAACATGTGAATTTCATCGATGAATAGAACAATCAACGTTTTGGATTCTTCGATCTCCTTCAAGACACCTTTCAATCTCTCTTCGAAGTCACCCTTGTACTTGGCACCGGCAGTTAAAGCAGCAAGATCTAGAGAAAATAGCTTGCAACCTTGTAGAATTTGCGGAACATCGTCATCGATAATTCTTTGGGCAACACCTTCTACGATAGCAGTTTTACCAATACCTGGTTCACCGATCAAGCATGGGTTTGATTTAATCCTTCTAGCAAGAACAGTGATAGCTGTTCTAATTTCTTCTTCTCTTCCGATGACAGGATCCAATTTACCTGCTCTGGCCTGCTCTGTCATATCAATGGCATATTTCTTTAGATATTCCCATTTCTCGTTCGTATCTGCACCTCTGGAATCAATCCGTTGATTCCCTCTCAACTCAAGCATCTGCTGTTTCACAGATTCTATATCAATGGAGCATTCCTTAAAAATGCTTTGGGTTGTTGAGTCTTTGAACAATGCAGTCAAGATATGATCTTGACCTACAAACGAGTCCTTTTGTTGTTTCTTGATTTCCAGTGTATCTTTCAAAACCTGTCCGAAAGCATAACTTGGTTGGATCTCTAATGGTGCTGGACTTTGAGATGGGGTTCTTACTAGATGCCTGTTGACGGCCCTTCTTAATGGATCAAAATCGTACTTTGCAAGTTCAACTAGATTCTGTAAAAAGCCGACAGAACCGTCTTCACTAGGCTCGATAAATGCAGCGAGCAAATGGATTGGCTGCAACTGCGCATGCCTATGATCTTGGGCTAGTTTTTGGGCTAACCGGATGATATCGTTAGCTTTATTTGTAAATTGTGTTTCGTCGTTCATAGTAAGTAACTTAAGTTATTGACTAAACTCTTTGATGACTTTATCTTCTAAAGCAAATCTTAGTTGTTGTAGTTCACAGGGAAATATTTACAACTGAAGTTGAAATTCAACAGACCGCTTCTAAACAGAGTATAATAGCCTACAGAGCAATAGAGTATGCTTTTATATGTTTTCTGCCAAGACAAACCCTTTACTAGCATGTATGTGTTGAATTCTACATTGTCTTTTTTTTTTTTATTATTTCACCAGATCTTTCTACAAGCATCCATGAAAAACTACCCTAAAATCACCTTACCAGAAACTGCTTAACAACGGGTTCTTACGCAGCAAAAGACGGTTCGCCCTTAACTCTCCATACTCACCCCGTATGCTTTTCACCTGCGACAGATTGACTGGGCTGACAATAAAAGGAACCAGACTAATCCGGCGCAATCCAGTGTATTCTGGATACTTCGCGTAGAAACACCCATAATGCGTCTCAAATATTAATCACTCAAATGCTTTCGAATTCAATACCGAACAAACCGTAACTGTGTTGCTTGAACATAACGAAGATGGTACGTTTGATCAATTCGTAGAGCTTCATATGATGCGCTGCTTCAACTGAAAGTAACTACAATATTACCCGGTATTCCAGAAATTTGTCCGTCGGAAATTGCTATTGACGGTTGAGAGATAAAGTGCGCGTTTTTATTGAAATGGTCACGTGTCCAAATGCTAGCCCTTCGTTTTTCACTGCTGACAAGATAAGCTGTCGCGCGTCAGTTTAGTTTTGTCCTAAAAACAAAGATATGGCATGAGGCAATTGAGCTCAATCATGACTATGGATAGCGATGTTTTTTTTTTTATGGATTCTATACCCTTAAGCTTACTGCTCTATGCATTATACAGATATGTACTGGTGTACTCGAAGAGCTCAGAGTGTTTCAATAATGGTGTTGGCTTTCTGTGTTTTTTTTTCCTTTCACACTTGAAATGCACCAGCTTGTTAAACTAGCAAAGACATAATGAAAGCGATAACTGATCCTATGGATGATGTTTTCTTCCAGCTGTTGGCGTTGTTTAATATTGTGGAGTGGTCAGTTCCGTTCCCTTGGCGGTATTCATCACCATGATCCCATTCAGAGGACGTCTCATTCTTTTTCTTCTCAAAGCCTTCTTTTAGAACAGCTGACGTAGTGTGGTGTGGTTTCTTGGTGAAACTTGTATCAACACGTTTTTCTTCTGTGACTGAAGATTCGTATTTAGTCTGTGTGGACTTCGATTCCGAATGCTCCTTTGCTGCTTTCTTTTCTTCTTCCTTTTGTTTTCTCAGTTCTTCCTTCTTTTTTTTCTCTTCTTCTTTCTTGGCCTTCTTCTTTTCTTTCTTGGTCTTCTTATCTTCCTCCTTTGGTTCTTCCTCCTTTGGTTGTTCCTCCTTTGGTTGTTCCTCCTTTGGTTCCTCCTCCTTTGGTTCCTCCTCCTTTAGATCGTCTTCCTTTGGTTCCTCTTCCTTGGATGGTTTTGGAGATGGTTTCAATTTCCTACATGGAACAATGTCAGCACACGCAAATCTGGTACCATTTGTATAATGCAAAGTAATGGACTTTCCACCAACATAACTGGGACTGCCTTTAATTAATGATAAGTAAGGATCTAGATATTCCGTCTCGTAGTAGCTGGAATCGATGTTTCCGTACTTTCCACTTAGATCTCCTACTTCACATTTGGAAATATCTTTGCCACAAGGTACTACACCATTGTATGGATTTAGGTGTTCCTTTGTTGACGCACATGTTGAATCAGATTGATTAACCGGTTTTTCGTGAATATGGTACTGTAGGTTTGGCTCCAATGAGGAAATCCTCACATTTACCTTGGCAATCCCATCGAGACTGGTGAACGTGATGTAACCTCCAACTTTATCAGACCCAGTATGGGGAAATTCTGCAAGGTAGCAGGCTTTTTCTGGGTTCTCGTAAACAACTGGCGCAGATTGAACCTCGGTACCTGCTAGAGCCAACGAAATGGTAGCTAGAAGTGGGATTAACTTTTTTTGTTGCATTTTTTTTGTAGTTTGAGAGGAGATTTACTTTGAAGATTAAACTCTGTTCCTTTTTCAAGAATCCTGTAGTTGATATGACTGCTCAACGATGAATTTCGATCAGAAATGTAGTTCTGTATGATAAAATCTGGCAAGATAATCTATAAAAAGGCTCTTGTGACAGCAATGACAAACAAAGAGTTCGTTAGACTTTCAGTTAGTTTATATATGGTGATGGTAACACGGTACAAAGTCGGCATCCTACATTTTGTGTCACCTTGGGGTCTCTCTTTTTGTACTTGTACTCCATCTCAAAATAGTCGTGCGACGGTATGGTCACTTTCTAACATATTCTCTTTTTCTGACAGTTTGACAGTTTGACATTCTTACATTTTGAACACTCAAAGACGTTGTAGATCAGGGAAAATTTTTTAGCCACAATAGTAGTGTGAATATCCATAATCAGTAGTAAAAGAATAAATATGCAGTTGATAATAATTATAGAAATTGAATAGATGGAGTTTATTATCATGCGTACCTTGGGAGGCAGGAACTGATGCGCTAGAAAAAACAGCACAAATTTCGCAGTTGATGCCGCTGTATAAATAAAATCGAAAATAAAAACGATTGCTGCTATGTCAAAGGCGTCTTTAAAAGAGCATTAGGGCCATTATAGTAAGTTTCGTAGAAACGAGTACAACAGTAGTCGCCCAGTGCTGCGAATAAGCTGAGTAGCAGACGATAAAGAATGAATATTGAGAGGCTCTGAAAGTAATTGTGGTATTCGCTCTTCCAGGAAAATGCAAATGCAAGGATGATGACCAGACCAAGGGCATCTACACCATGAAACTTTCACCGCACCCACAAGTACCTTTGGAGTTTGGGTTTTTGAAGACAAACTTGGAGGATAGCTTGTCGTCGACCCAATCCATTTCACTGCCCACTATACTGAAAAGAGCCTTGGAATCGATAATGACCTTCACTCCATCTTGCTCAACCACCTCATCAAACTTACCAGGCGTCGAGATGTATTGCAAATCATAAGTCAAACCAGAGCATCCTCGGTTTGTGACCCCTATCCTTATAAGCTGGGGTTCAGGTTGATCTAGAAGCCCCTTCAAATGTGAAATCGCATTCGGAGTCAACGATATGAGGGCTTTACGTGGCCTTAGCTTTCTCTTCGAGCGCTTCTTCACTTGCACACGGTCCTCTACTTGAGGCTGCTGGGTTTGCAACGTTTCTTCCTTCTTTAGACCATTCTTGGGAAGAGAGTATGTGTACCACCCTTTCTTAGCACCTTCGATCCCCGATCCAGATGCAGCTTTCTTTGTACCAGCTGAGGCACCATTCTTGGCTGGAATTTCAAAATTGAAAGGCCAACCAGGAGCGGTGACTTTGTCTCCATTCTGAGTTGTTTGCAAGAACCTCCTGCTTCTTGACAACTGTCTTTGTGATATAAACCCCAAGGCAACCTCGTTTCTGCGCAGCAGAAACTGATTACTTCTTGATACTATAATTCTTTGCATTTTGTTGGTCCCTTGGATAACCTGCGACTTCAGCACAATGACCGCTTCACTTGCTCAAAGCACTGTTACTTCTAGTGGTATATGAAATTCTGCGGCAGAAGTAAGCTATATTATCGAAATACAGCACGGAGGAGCGTAATAATAAATAATACTGAGAGCCAAAATTGAGAGTTCTGTTATATCCACGTCACTGCTATAACAATACCCTCGCTAATACGTTGCAGAGCCCGTGTACAGTACCCAGAAACAAACTGATTCTCAACCATTACAAATCCCAGATGTTTCAAAAGATACTTTTATTATATATATGATATCCTCTATTTTTCTGCTTTTTCTTCCTCTATTTCCCCTTTCGCAGAAACTATGCCAAAAAGTGAATGACTGTCTGAAATTCAGCGGATTAGTCTCTCTGCGCGTTCCTACTTGGTCCGTGATCGGGTCCCCGGGGGAACGTAGGGGATGTGTACCGGGTAACTGTAAATCTCACGTCAGCAAAAAAAGAGTTTTTACTTGGGATTGGACTTGACAAAATCCGTTCCGGGATAAGCACGTGACCTATACTTAGACTTTGGCAATTGTTGCCATTTGTTGTCATATTTTATTTAGTACATATCAGAGAGTGTATATATCGTGTAGAGTATGTCAACTCATGTGATGTAAAGAGTGAAGGGCGTAGGATATAAGTATTGATATTGATGAATGAGAAACGATGAACGAATGAATTAGAACGGGATGAGAAAACGAAATAGAAGAGGAAATCATTGCATTATAGCGGCTTTGTTTCTTTCTTGAGCCACTTGAATGATATACTCGAAGGTTGCAAGAATGGGACCACCGACGACCATATCCTTGCGTGGTACTCATTGATCTGGCTTATTTCTTCATGGGTCAAGAGACTTGTGTTGATCAACTTCCTGCAGTAAGGCACCATGGTTAGGTTTTCGAATTTCAAAAATTTACGCTTACCGAATTGTAAACCTTCAGCTTCTTTGACCAAAAGATCGTTTTCTATTCGGATACCATATTCACCATCTTTGTAAAAGCCTGGCTCATTTGTGATTATGTTACCCTTCTGCAAGGGGAAATTTCCGTAATGTGGTTTGGATCCAATACCGATGGGTCCCTCGTGCACGTTCAAGAAAGACCCAACACCGTGACCAGTGCCATGTTTGTAGTCTAGCCCCGCTTGCCACAAAAATTGTCTAGCAATGACGTCGATGTTAAATCCGCTGGTGCCCTCTGGGACCACTAGCCTTTCAAGGGCTAGGTTACCTTTCAATACTAATGTGTAGTTGTTTATTTCTTCTTTAGAGGGTTTAGTGAAATGCAACGTACGTGTAATGTCAGTAGTACCTTCCAGGAATTGAGACCCCGAGTCACATAGATAGATTTTAGTTGGATCGATCATCGATGAGTTTTCCTGAGGTGGAGAGTAGTGAATTATGGCGGCATTCGCACCAGTGGAAGAAATGGTAGCAAATGAATTACCCATATAATGCTTGGCCGTTTTTCTAATCTCGGTCAACTTTTGAGCTGCCTTATACTCATCGATTAATTTTTCTTGGTTCACGAGCTGGTCTTCCAACCAAGAGAAGTATTGAACCAATGCGACTGCATCTTTGATTTGAGCGGAGTGAGCATTCTGAATCTCTGTTTCGTTTTTGACGGCCTTCATGATTTCGATTGGCGATTGAATGCGTTTCACGGTGGATCCGTTTAATTTGCGGACAATTTCCCATGAAGAATTGGAAGGGATTAAGATTGTCTCCTTCTTCTCTGCAAGGGTGACGGCTTTATCAGACAAGGAGGACCAGATATTGTGATATGGTTCAACTTTGACATTACTTTGCTCCAAATACTCTTCGATCTTTTCATCAAATGGATTATCCGTGAACAAGATGGTTTCGTCATTGGATAAAACAAGATAAGCGAAAAAGACTGGGTTATACTCTATGTCTGAGCCACGTAAGTTCAACAACCAACATATTTCATCCAAAGCGAAAACTACGAGATGAGTAGCACCGTTATGCTTTTCGGAAAGGTACTGCATCACAAGTTCGCGCTTTGAGTTGAAACATTTCCCGCTGTATGTAAGTTGCAAATGCAACAACTCGTTCAAGTCCCTCACTGGAATGGTCTCGAAGTTGGACCAAATCATATCTACCAAGTTTTCCGAAATAGCGACGAATTCGACCTTGGCATCGGTTCCCTCATTTTTGTCCTTGATCAGCTTCTCAAATGTCTTAACTTGATCAAAACTTATCAAGCGTGGGTCAATACCAATCTTGGCTGTCTTTCCCCCTAAAGCTAAAGACATTTCATGAGCCTCATTTATGGACCACTGAAGCCAAGTCACAGGATCCTCCCCTTGTCTTATAAGGGTCCAGTTGGGATCTAATTCTTGACTGGCCTGATTGAAGTACCGTCCATCTGTACTCAATACCGCTTTACCTTCGGGTTTGTCCGTATTGAAATTTAATAGGTCTCTTGTGACACATGCCACCCCAGCACTTCCAGTAAAACCAGAAATGAAAGCACGTCTCTCATCAGCTTGAGAAACGTACTCTGATTGATGTTCATCTTCGGATGGGATGATGTAACAGCATAAATCGTGCGCTGCCATTTGCTTTCTTAAGGCAAGCAACCTTTTCGCAGTTTCAGTGCTTTTTATCTGACAAATGGAGTCGCTGGAGTAAACCGATTCATTGGTAGTACTTAATGGAAGATTCCCTAAATGGGAGTGTTTTCTCGAAAAGTTGATTTGTCTCAACAAAGCTGATGATCTTCTACCTTGTCTGGACAGTTGTCCGTAACTACACGTACAGTTTGCGCAAGGTTTGAAGTTTCTTGCACTGACGGCTGCTGTTGTAGTTGCAGCAGCAGGTCCTGCAGCAGAAAAGGAAGCCAAGGATGGCCTCATATTGACGGTAGACATCCTGAAAGATGACCTAACTATCCAACGAAACAAAATTACCTCTGTGCGAATTTAGAGCTTTTCTTATTAAACTTCGATAGGCTATCGAAAGTTCCGTTTAAAAGAGAAAAGTGTAAAGCGTCAAACAACCACGGTTCAGTTCTGAGAGCGCGGTATGCGTGCAGATACGATTATATCGTTTATCTGAATTATTCAACTGAATCAGCTAAATGAAAAAAATAAGGTATACTGTTAGGAAATCAAAATTTTCCCCTCTTATCGAATCCTGAAATATCGCTGATGTACCGTTTCAAGTTTCCGGTTAGCAAAAAATATGAATATGTGTTCAACTGACTATTTGGATAGGTCTAGCTGGCTTTACAACGTATTGTGTGTTTTTCTCAACAACTATACAAACACATCCTATATATTTATCGTTAATGGCATTGTAATTTTCGAAAATCCCAAAATCCATTTTCTTTTATTTATTCTCAAAAACAAGTCATAGTTTCTTGCATTATGGGAAAAGAAAAAATGGAAATGGTACCAGACAGCGAGAAATGTACCAGTGCAACGGTTAGAGAAGGGAAGCACAAAAAAAAAGTCACAGAACCACTGGCGGAAAAATCAGGTAGATTCTGAGATTTCTAAGAAAATGGGATCGCCGGTACCTGGCTAGCCAGCGGCTAGCCAGGCTCCCCAGTTGTACGCTGTTTACTATCGGATCAAACGTTTTCGTCCGTCTTGGCATCTGACAAGTTTATACTAATTACGTATCTTAAATGGAATAAAAAGGTTACCCTGGTCAGAGCTGCCAACTCGTAACTGCAGACAGCAACGAGTTGAACAACGATACTAAAAGCTTGAAGTCTATTTTTTTGTGAACATGCCCTTTTGACACTTTTGTTACCCTTTTTCAGAAACGAACATGTGATTGATGAAAACTGGGTGGTATATTTGATGTTTTTCGGCGAGGCCCGGAAAAAAGAGTGTTTGTCGGACAATTAAGCAACCTTAATCTTTGGCTTCATCAGCGGGGGCTGCTTTTTTTTTTTTCACTATTGGAAACTAACGCCATTTCCTGAAGGTTTTAGGCTCATCACATGATCAAGAAGAATCTGCAGCTGACAAGATAGAATGGTATGATCCGGTGTTTTGAAATCGTGATTGCGGGTGAAGTTTACCACCCCACCCCGCTGAATTGAGTTGGCGGGTAAGGTTCGGAATCATAGTTTAGAGTACATTTATATAATCGATGCAAGCGAAGAGAGATAGATGAGTTCATCCACTCTCAATGAACAAGTCGTTCTAAAGTTATATAAGTGTGGATCTAAACCGAGTAGTGGCGGAGGAAATAGCTTTTATAAAGAAGCTCTAGACAAAAGTCCATGATTTGCAAATCATGGATTTCGTAGAAAACGGAAGTAAAACAAGAGTATTTGAAATTTGTTTGCTTTACTCAGCAAAATAATTCATTGACGATGGGTATTATGTAGAATATAAGCTGAGTTTTAATGATCCGCTTGATGCACGGAATGTCAATGGATATTATTGGGGATTTTTTTTATTTTTTTTCATTTTTTTCAGTTTTCCGTTCAATGAACTGCCTGTAGTCAACGAGACGCTAAGCTCATTGGAGATCGAAAGCGTATTTTGACTTTTGTCTTAATTTTCTACCGTATCTGTAGAATAAGAATGGAACAGGAATTAAACAAATGGAGAACAAACCCAACAATAATCCGGCCCAGTTGGTGCCCATGTTCTCGAACATGAAACCGGCAAACAAGGGGAATGCAGCACCGAAAGAGGATCTCATGAAGGTGTTACCAGCAATGGCAGAAGCGGCCAAGAACAAGTATGAATCAATTAGATAGTTGAAACATGGTAAGAAGATAGCCATCAAACCGTAACCGATGAATGAACCACCGATGGTTGGCACTATCCAGTGAACCTTGTGTGGATAGTTACCAGTCCAACAGAACCATAGAATACCAATAGGGAACACGATACTACCGACCATCATTGGGAATAGTCTGGCTTCAGGAACCGGCTTACCGTTATTGGCTACAACTCTTTTAACGTAGTCCTTTTCCATATAGATGTTGATAACGGCAGCAAACATCATACCAATGATCAAGGCGATATATGGCAATTCACCGTTGGCGTAGAAATGATAACCTTTCACAAAGACGATTGGATAAGCTTCCAAAAGTAAGTATAGAATACCGTAAACGAAGGAGTTGTAAAGGGTAATCAAGAAAATAATTGGTTCAGTGAACAACATCTTGATAGGTCTGGTGACAGTTTTCTTACAGATTTCCTTGATAGAGAGTTCGACTTCTTCGTGTGCAGCATGGATACCCCAGTTTCCGGTTTGTTTCCTCATCGATTTGGCCTTGTTGACCAAGATAGTTGGGTGATGGGTTTCTTCGAAGAAATAACACAACAGAACGAAGATAACCGAGGCAAAGATACCGGTAACGTACTCAGTCCACCTCCAAGAGGTGTATTGAACGATGTAGGAACCGAAAACTGGCGCCAAGATAGGACCGACAAAGACACCCAATGCAAACATAGTGACAGCAGTACCTCTCTGAGTATTATCGAACAAATCAGAGAATGAAGCAGGCACAACAGCCAAAGGAGCAGCACCGATGAAACCACCAAAGAATCTACAGATCAAGATGGTCTGCAAATTCTCAGCGGTGGCGACGGCAAATTGGAACAATGCGAAACCGAACGAGGCAATCAATAGCACACCTTGTCTACCGTACAATTCGGACAACGGAGCGTAAATGACAGGGGAAGCAGCGAAACCAAGCACGTACAAAGTAATACCAAGGATGGCCACCACATTAGCGACCCCGTAAATTTCTGACACTGGCTGCACCGCGGATGCAAAGATAGACGAACCGATGGTAATGGCAATACAGTCCAGACCCAACATCGTACAAATAACCAACTTCTTTCTAATTGGCCAGTTGAATGGATGCAATGGATCGTTTGGCCCATCGAAAGTGACTTCGTAAGGAGCTCTATCCGGTAGAGCTCTAGGGTAAGGCCTCCCACCACCCATTGGCGGACAGTTCGAATAGTCCACATCGACCAGTTGAAGCTCGTTTTCCGTACTTGTCAAAATTCTGGACAATCTTCTGTTAACCGCAATATCGGTTTCTGAAGCAGCGTTGGTGAAAGTCTTCACGAGTTTCAGTTGAACATCTTCGTTTTCACCGCTGCCAGATGCAGAGGGTCCTTTCTCCAGGTCATCACCACGGAATGGTCTATCAGCGCCGATATCCGATGAAGATGATGTGGATCCTGCATACGTCTCGCTATCAGCACCTGGACCTCTGGCATGCACAACAGGCTCGGAAGCACCATTGTCAACGTTTGTTGACATGATGATATACACTAAGTTGTGACGAAACTCAAGGGAATCCTAGGAAATAAAAAACAATCCTAGTTAGTTTAAACTTTATTCTCTCTCTTTTGAACGGTCAAAGAGTTTCAAAGATGATAAAGCAAAAAAAAAAAAATTATTGGTCCGAGATAACTACCTTAGTCTTCTCTCCCTTTCGTTAGATGGTTTTGCGAGAAAAATTTCAAAGACCAAATGGTTAACAGATTGTATACTCTAACGAATCACCCGTGCAGTTGTCGCACCAGTAGCTAATTTGTTATAATCAACTATAAATGATGTATATATATACAAATATTGCCCTTAACCAAAAGGTATAGAAAAAACGAAAATAAATAATAACAACTACTGTTGACGTTACAAAGGTCGTGGAAATGAGCCATAGAAAATCCCGAATGAGAAAGAAAAAAAAAAAAGACGCAACCAACTACGTACATGTAACGCAAGCTGCCAACGTAGAAAATATAGAATATAAAGCAGTATTGATTAGAAATGCGAAAACACATACGTCAAGGGGTTTAGCCAGTGCCGATTATTATACGATGCCCATCGGAGGCTGAACAGGAGAATGCACCGTTTCTCATGTGTGGGAGATTCTGTACGATACCAGCCGGTTCCAACGAGCACAGTCGACGCATATTCAGTTTCTCTAGCAGTGGTTGAGAACCAGAGCTGACGAATGCCAATCCGGTCCTTGCTGGATGGGATAGGGTGTCAAGAAAGTTGTTGGAAGCCCTGCAGAGCGGATCTGGCAAAACGCTGTGTTGTTCGGGTCTGTTTGCTGTTGTATGAAGAACGGTGTGCGGTAGGAAAAATGCCGGACGAAAAGATCAGAGAGACGAAGCAATTTTTCGCTAGCGAAAAATTTCTATCCCCATAGATTAACGCCGAAAGGCGTACTTTTACCCGATGTTTGCCATGATAACGGGGCTCCAGCAACGGTTTTTTTCTTCTCGAACTTTTGCATATGTTCCGTGTTACCTTGATTTAGAAGTTTTTTTTTTTGGTTCACGAGTCCGATAAGACCCACACACCACACGATGTATGCCATCGTTTCCCGATTTTAACCCTGTAACTGTTGTTCCACCTGAGAAAAAATGTCGGCTCGTAGAAAACAAATAAACAAAAATAGTCAGAGCAACTGCAGCATGCGGCAGAGCCGAGAACAAGAAATGCAAAACCCGGATTTGCGGTGGCCTACAGCCCGTATTTCCGTGGGCCTTCCGTTAATCGCGGCTTGTATACAAAGAGGTGCGGATTTGAACGAGCAGGCCCGTACAGAGTAAAAACCGCAGAAGAGCCGAGATGGGCATTCGAGAGACGGACTCTGCTCGCGCGAAGAAGAACAAGAGTCTGGCAATAGCCGCTTTCCAGCGCGGCAACTGGCGGATGCCAGCGGCCAGAGGTACGTACATAGTGAGAGAGCGCTCTATATGAGCATCTACGTGGTTGCAACATTACGCCAAGCCAAGCCGTGCCATGCCATGCCATGCCATGCCAAGCCAAGCCAACGGAGCCTCTAGTATTTCTGTCCCCAACAGGAAGCCTGGATCTGTATGCCATTCGAGTTCTTCTATTCCATAGTGACTGTTTTTCTATTTTTCTATTTTTCTTTTTCCCGGTTTCACACCCAGTTTCACACGGCCAGTTCCCTGAGCTGATCGGGAATAATTGCAATTGCAGGAATAAGCCCGCTCAGGCACAGATTGGCAGGGTCCCACAGACCGGGGTTAGTCTAAAAAAAAAAACACACAACCATACCAATCTTAATATCAGGATTCAAATCAAAAGGGAAACTGGAACCTCCCAATATTAAGATAAATTTACTCAAGCGAGCTGTAGATACTGCCACGATTTCACGTATATCTCGCATTTGATCCACAAAGCCATGAAGGGGGGCAGGGGGCGGGGGGTTCCCCCGCCCCGCGGTTGTGAGCTCCACGTGACCAACCTTTTGTATGGTACGCAACGAGAAGCCCAATTCCAAACCTCGCCGGTCCGTATACGCTACACACGCACCGCATGCATCGTCTCACGCTGGTCGTATGATATGCCCAATGGTTCACGGTTCACGTTCAGTTCACATACAGTCGATCGACACACTAGGGACGAACTACAGCCGCTGCCACACATGTTTCTCGTAGAGTTTTTCTTTTTCTTGGATTTCCAGTCTCTCGAGATGCGTTTTTTTTTCTTGCCTGCCATTCTCGCCAGATGCGCAGCCTCTCTCTCTCTCAATCTCAATCACTACCAAGAAAACAAAAAATAGGCAAAAAAAAAACCCAGGCGTTTGGGGTACCCTGTTCTGCCACACTGGAGAACTGGGTTCGGTGCTTGATGAAACACGGGATAAGTGGCTACGATTCCAATTCCAATTCCAATTGCAGCGTTACAGCATAATACGTGTTCGTGCTCTTGTTTTTCCGGATACTCTCCTAAAGCTTGAGGCTCCCCCACGAAACGGTCCGGAAAACATACTTGAACAAGCATTGGATACGCAAACGGACACACACCACCAGGGATACCATCTCCGCGGTTGTAGTGCAGACCATAGAGGTTGTCCGTTGACTTTGCTTTTTTTTTTCTTATTCTATTTTTTTTACTTCTTCTTGTTCTTAGTATATTCCATTCTGACCACTGTGAAGCAGGCATCCGCATTTGCATTCGTATTGTATTCGCTTCGAATCGAAGGAAAAAAAAAAGATTCAAATTTGGATAATGATGCAGTTTGCACCGACATGACGGACAAATCAGCCGGCAGTGCACGCCCAGGGCGTGCACTGCCCAAGACGTGCTCTCGTGTGCGTCGTAGCTCCTCCATCGCACCATCCGGAGGAGCTCGAGTCTGGAGACGAGTCTGGAGGCGAGTAGAAAAGAAAGTTTAAATAGAAAAAAGCATCATTTTGTAAGCTGATACGTGTGCCCCTGCGCGCATGCGTCTGCGGGCTCCTGGGTCCTGCCTCGCCAAAAAAATGTAGTACGTATATGGTTTTTACGTGTGGGATGCGAGGCAGAAATGGAATCTCGTGTGAAGAGTGCATGCCTGACAGGGAAGTTTGATTCGGTTCTGATCTTTGACTTTTGGCTGTATTGGACGTGATAGGACCCAATGCTCGAAAAAGAAAACACAAACACAAACGCAAACCAAGAAGTGGTGAGCATTTCCAGCCAGCTGTGATCCACCGACGTGATTCTCTAAGAATTTGGCGCAGAGACGTCGAGAGAGACAGCTACGTTTTTGGCTTTTTTTTTCAATATGTAGATTTAGAAATGACCAGATATACGAAATGTTCAGCGATTTGTGGTGACTGGTTGTTAGCCAGCCGTGTGTTCGCTTCTGGGTCCACAGGTTGCCTCCATAATGTCATATCTACCGAAAAATTGTTCAAATTGTTCAAATTGTTCGAGTTGTTCTTCTTGTGGACTGCCACTTACGTATACGCTCTCAGTGTCGCAGACTCAGCATCAGTATATATATGTGCGGCGGTGTAAATCTGAATCGCAGAGGGCCATTGTTTTTTCTAATTCAGTAACACAGCACAGGTGTCGCATTTTTCCATATCGGCTTCTGCGCTCTCTGTGTAAGGTACCTAAGGACCCTATTGTGAGAATAGGTCGTTTCTTTCCAAACACCGCTTTCCGTTTTGTGATTCATTTCAGTTTCTGTGTGTGACTTTTAGGTTTTGCAGTTTCACTTATTTTCTTTTGGCTCGCTGTGCTGCACTGCACAAATACAAATTCAAATTCAAATTCAAATACAAATACACATCAGCTTTAATATTGGAACGTACAAAACACTTCCAAAGAAAGACCTGATTTTCGAATTTTGCATCTTTGTTCTATAGCTCAACGCCGTAGGTTTTAAACCGCGCTTCAGGGTTAGTACCGGTTTCAGTTTGGGACCGAACAGTCAATACAAAGAACGACCATAACAATACTCGGTTTTTTTTTTTTTTCTCGAACCCTGACTCATCTCTCCACGCTGTTAGTTTTTGGAGTTTGAAACGTTAGATAGATGTCCTTCTCATGCCAAAACTGTAGGAAGACCCGGCGTAAGTGTGATAGGGGCAAGCCCACTTGTGCCAGATGCATCAAATACAAGATCGATTGTTTGTACGAGCTTCCGCCAAAACATAAGATCAAACAAACGGTGGAGATCGGTAATGGGAATGGGACTGACAGAAGCCTGGTGAACGACGAAAGGCACGACCGGGTGCAGCAGCAGCAGCAGCAGTTCCAGCGACCGAACGATGCTTACTTGCCCGGGTTGCCGCAAGTGCCATTGATGTCTCAACTCCCACATAAGGGCTCACAGAGCTCACCACCCTTCGACCTGAATTTTTTGCAGGCCCCCAACGGGATGCAAATGTCCAACAGCATGCCATCCGGAGTCGTGCTAACAGGCGGAATGGGCCTCGGTGTTTCTCATCCTAACGGAATCTCGCCTGGGGTTCATTTGCATTCAAACTCTCCGGTTTCTATATCCGGTTCCGGATCATCCTCCATTCTATCGGCATCATCTGCATCAGAAAACTTCCCGAACGGCTCTCGCCATCACAAAATCTCCCAGTTGAACTACCAACATCAACAACTTAACGATAGCCGCAGCAATAGCGATAACAATAATACCATCATGGACAGTACTAATTATAATAGCAGCAGCGATACTATACGAAATCATCAACCTGATGAACTCCCCCACATGACTCGCATAGAAGATGCAGACATCGTTCATAACTCTTTCGCCGAATCAGACATCAAATCGAGGTTCGAAACCACTAACGAATTCTACTCTCATGTCGTAAAGGACCCCTTCTGCCATTATTTCCTTATATCTCAAGTCTTGACCGGATCCAAACTGATCAAGCTTGATCCAGCAAATTCTTCACTTTGGTTCAGTTGTATATTAGAAGCTAGTAATTCTTTGCAACCATTATCAATTGAAGGAGTTGCAGAAAGTATTGGGCGTGAAAGGTCAAACTCTTCTACTAAAATAATTGATGATATGATTTGTCTCTTACCTCCCACAGAGCGCATACGATCTCTTTTGTCGTATTTTTATACAAACGTGCACGGCCCATACCCAATCCTAGATGTATCCAGGTTCGAGCAGCTGTACGAAATGATCATTGAACAAAGACAGTACTACTACAATCTACGGACCACAATGACGTTTCTTGCAACCCTAATAATTGCATTAAGGCTGGGGTACCTATCAATTTATTCTTTTTACACGAAATTCGAACCTGACCACCCAACCCTAAAATGGTGTATGCAATATCCTTTCACCGATGAACATTTGAAGTGCGTTAGCCATGCTATACACTATTTGAACGACAATGACAAGATTCACGTCAAGACTCTTATCCTGTTAAGACTGATGCTTCTGTTAGACGATGATGAAAAGTGTTTAATCTTTGGATGGAGCGACGGTGAACTTTGCAAACTTATAAATGGCATAGGCGTTGAAGTTAGAAATGAAGACCCCAATCTATGGATGGTTGTCTGTTGGAACAATTTACACTACATGCTTTTATGTGGTGCTGTAAATGATCAGTTTGACAATTCTGTTTTCTATAATGATTCTCATCTGCTGGATGATAGCCAGACTTTAGAAGAGATCATATCGTTAGACGATCATGGAAAACTGAAGTTGGAAGTGAAACACATTCTAAAGAAGGGTTATCAACTATTCAAGCTTATAATTTCAAACAGAAATCTGGAACGAACTTTACCAGACGATCAATTCATACAGTTTAAGATGAATGAAAACAGCCAACTAGATCTATTCAAGATGACACAACCATCATATGAGTTCCATACCGACCAAGAGCAAGAGGTTGAGATAATGCCCAACGTGAGGATAAACATTTCAATATTTAATGACTACAACAATTTTAAATGGTCATTCTTCTTTAAGATTAAAAAGTTATCAAACCAGTCGTTACTATTCTTTCATTTCGAAAGAACAAATTCTCCACTTTTCTGGAATCATTTGCTCTTCACTCTTACCGCTGCCGTTCAAATATCAAAGACATTTCTCACGTCTATACAAAAATTAAGGATATTGAAGACTCCATCACGGTTCGTTGTATCCCACGTTGTATCTCTAGTAACGAATAGAACGTTGGCAATTCTGTTTGGATTAATCATTAGATTCTTCTATTTCCAACTAAACTGCAGAGATCAAGAATTATCCAGCCTAGTCAGAGAAATTCTTCTGAAGATATTTTCCATACTAAAAGACATAGTAAACTGCTCTGATATCAGCGCTTACCAGCCAAGGACTATTGCAATGGCAAATAATATGATCCAGTTATTCAACATGGGAAAATTAGAGTTATCCTTGACATCATATCTTAACTCTTCAAAGGAGGACCTGGAGCATTATCATAACAGCACGATACAAGATTCGAGCTGGTCCTCCCATGTAAAACTATCACCACCATCAAACCTCAATACTTACAGTAAAATGATAATGACAATGCACACCCACAACGCTAAAGACGTCTTAAGCGTGCTCTCTCTTTACGATAAAACTCAACCACTTGACTGCTTTTAATAAGACTTGTCCCATCTGTTTTTGAGTCTTTTTTTGCGACAGTCAAGGGCTTTCAAAAGACACAAGCCCCAAACCAGTGTCACCATGGCTCAATCGATCAGGCTGAGGTTGGCCTGTTAATATATATTTACTAATAGAGTCTAGTCATATTGTTTAACATTAAAGAGTCTGTTTGAAAAACAGCTGTAATGATATAATACTTTTCAAATTGATCTTCCTTACATGAAAATATATACTCAATAACTGATTTCCAGCTTATTGTAGGCTAAGAATTCAAAACATTTATCAAAATAAAGATAAACATGGAAACTTGTGCAATAACAAGTGAATGCACGAGATAGCACTTCGACAGTTAAGGGTTGACCAAATTGCGACAGCAGCTGAACTTCATCATCCCATCAAATTAAACTTGCCATGTCTACTATCTACCAATTGAGCACCGAAACTAAGGACCAAATAAAAAAATTCAGGACTGCCACGGCTAGATCTGATGATATACAGATCCAAGTGATCAAGATTCAACCAAAACCATCCTACGAGATTATTATCGATGATGATGATGAAGATTTAGGGGATTTCAGCCAGTTGGAAGATCTTGCTGAACTATTACCGGACAACATACCAAGATTTGTGCTTCTTTCATACCCAGTGACTACAAGAGATGGAAGAAAAAAGACACCGTTAGTGCTTCTATATTGGAAACCGGCCACTGTAGTGTCACAAGAGTGGAAAATGATATACGCTGGAGCATTAGAAATGGTAAGAGCTGAATGTTCCGTTAACAAATTCGTTGAAGTTTCTTCAGGGTTAGAAGACGAAGATGACGTAGAAGAGTTGAAGCAACAACTAGAAACCGACTGAACGGCCTCGTGCACGTCAGTGACTGATAGAAAATAAAATAAAAGAAAATAATGTTAGAATGTATAAATCGAAGCACATCGTAACCTTAGGACCAGTTTATATCCCTGCTTCTGTCGACTGGTCGTCAATGATTCATGACAAACGCTACTCAATGAACAAATGTCTCAGCGTGATCACACACCCGCATGTCGACGACCAACCTTGCACGTGATGAAAAGGACTGTCCGAAGGAAACATCCGGACACCAATGGATATTTCATTTTGAAAATATTACAGCGAGTAATTACCAAAGTAGGAAATATGTTCACCGTGCCGCAGATGTTTCACGTTTTTTCGAACCATCGAATCGTCTGGAGAAACGATTTGACCCAATTTTTCAATTCATGATATATTCATGAACCATTTTAATTAGCAGGTATATATGAAGACTGATGTTGAATTGTGGAATACCATATTAAACTCTTGTTCAGCCTCAAGAAACCAATCAACACCGTTAAATAATAATCAGTCAATATGGGTCGTATGCATTCTAAGGTACGTTAATACATTGAAAACTCATTTATTGAAATGACTTGGGACTTAAAATGATGAGAAGCCACTTCAGGTTTATTACGACATAAGTTGTGGATAGCTCACACTAGTTGTGCGCTATTACTGCTGTGTTGTAGTTTTTTCTGAGGGCTGTCTGTCGGATCATCTCTACCGGTCTATGCCATTGGTGATTGTTGAAATTTGCTGATAGTATCTGTTCAATCTCGAAAGATATCAGAGCTGTACTTTTTGTCAGTATTTCTATTCAGTCACCTCTTAGTGAGAGCTCCATTTGTTCCACGGGGTATATTGCTGGGTGACTCCATGAACTTTTGTCCGAAAATGTTCAGTCGTGTGGCAATTTTCTGCAACGAAAATTGCCATTGCGTCTGTAATGAAACATTTGCCTCACATATTTTTGTGTGAAACAAGTTCCTTATGATTAACGCCATGAACGTATATCAGTTATACGCCATCACAGTGTTTTTCGATGAATCCTGATAAGATTTGACGTCGCTGCTTAGTGGGAGTTTCAAAAGCAAATTTATTTACTTTTACCGAGTACGTGATGATGATTATTGCGAATTGAGTTCGAGTGATCTGATTTTGACTTCTCCTCCTTACAACAAGTGCGGTGTTCTCATTCTTTTCTGTTCTTGGCTCCTTCAATTTAGCTAGCGCTAATTCGAATGTCCAAGGTTTACTAACATCTATCTTCATTTTTTTTACAGGGTAAGGGTATGTCCTCTTCTGCCATTCCATACAGCAGAAACGCTCCAGCTTGGTTCAAGGGTTCTTCCGACAACGTCGTTGAGCAAATCATCAAGTACGCCAGAAAGGGTTTGACTCCATCTCAAATCGGTGTCTTGTTGAGAGATGCTCACGGTGTCACTCAAGCTAAGGTCATCACTGGTAACAAGATCTTGAGAATCTTGAAGTCTAACGGTTTGGCTCCAGAAATCCCAGAAGATTTGTACTTCTTGATCAAGAAGGCTGTCTCCGTCAGAAAGCATTTGGAAAGAAACAGAAAGGACAAGGATGCTAAGTTCAGATTAATTTTGATCGAATCCAGAATCCACAGATTGGCCAGATACTACAGAACTGTTTCTGTCTTGCCACCAAACTGGAAGTACGAATCCGCCACTGCCTCTGCTTTGGTTAACTAGGTTATTTGATTTTGCATATATAGGTTTTACAACATTTTTTATATTCGGTTACTTGTAAGCATAAAACTATGACCTCTTTTTTCCATTTATGTTGCTATTTAGTACATCCCTTTATTGAATATCCTCTAGGGTGTCTGATTCGCTCAAAAGTGTTGTAAGATGACAATGTGCTAGTAGTTTAGTTCACCATTTGTTTGTCTTTGAATAACCTTTTTCTTTATTTGACATCTCGTTTTTGTATAAATGTTAATATCAAAAATATTATATCTCATCGCCAAAGTGCAAATGTAAACTGATAGGACTTATAAGAAGTGGGCAGCCAAACAGACACCAAGACTTATACGAATGGAACGTGGTCGCACAAATAACCAGTACGACTCCCTTTGGGGAGCCAAAGCAAGCGAAAACTCTAGCTTCGAAAAAATAGGCCTACCTGCAGTAATAAATGGCTTTCTTTCAGCTGAGCATGAGACGGCATTCCAAGTGATGTTCAGGATTGCAGAAATAACTGCGAAACTTACATCAAATGAGTTAAATCCTCCTTCTGGAAGGGCAAGGTCCCCTTCACCCCCTCCAGTCTATGATTCTCGTGGCAGAAGAACCAACACCAGAGAACAGCGTTACAAAAGGAAATTAGAAGAGGAAAGGCATCGTTTAGTAGAAATTGCTCTGAGAATGATACCTAACTTTGTGACTCCAGCTGACTACCGAAGGCCCACTCGCTTTTTAGACAAATACTACATTCCAACAGAGGATCATCCAGAAATAAACTTTGTAGGACTACTTTTAGGACCTCGTGGTAATACTTTGAAAATGCTACAGCAGGAATCAGGGTGTAAAATATCTATTAGGGGACGAGGATCTGTTCGATCCGGTAAGGCGGCAGCTGATCTACCGAAGGGCGCAATGGATATGAACGAACCATTGCACTGTATCATTATTGCGGATGTGGAGGACAAGATTCCGTTAGGAATCAAAGCGTGTGAGAGAATTGTAGTCAAAGCGATTACCTCACCTGAAGGTCAAAACGATTTGAAGCGAGGTCAACTAAGGGAACTTGCCGTTCTGAACGGTACACTAAGGGAAGATAATTATGTACAAACGTTTGGAAGAAAACGAATCGGAACAGAGGATGAATCAGACAAAGCCAAAAGGTTCAAAAACGCTGAGTCATTTATACCCGACCAAAACCTGGTTGCGAACTCACTTCCAGTTAACTCCTCCATGAACATTACTCAAGGTAGAACAGGAAATGAAGTAGTACCACCTTCGATGGGCTCAACTTTTGTTGACGGTTCGTCCTCATTCACATCTACAAGATCCCAATCAGCAGTAGCAGAACACTCGCCTTCAGGAATACACCCGATTGTTTCGAATTCGATTGCCACAACACCACCAGGTATGTTATCTCCCGGAATAGGAGCACCTGGACTGGCAGCACCTGGAGTAGCAGCACCTGGACTAGCAGCACCTGGACTAGCAGCACCTGGACTAGCAGCACCTGGACTAGCAGCACCTGGACTAGCAGCGCCAGGATTAGCAGCGCCAGGATTAGCAGCGCCAGGATTAGCAGCACCGGGACTAGCAGCACCTGGACTAGTAGCACCGGGAATAGTAGCACCGGGAATAGCAACATCCAGAATTGTCACTCCGAACTCTTCATCCAACGATAGAGCAGATGATGGCTCAACAAATTAAATAATATAGCCCAGTAAAGTACAAACAGCATCTATCTTGAATTCGCGTGGAAATACTATACAATGTTTAACTATTTAATAACAAGCGCCTATATGGTTACATATTAGGAAGAACCCTCCTCCCATCGTCTTGCCAGTGCCAAAAGATTTGGAGCTGCAGCAGGAACGAGTGTCTTATCATCCGGAAATTCCAATCTGTACGCCTCTTGCTCGAAATTTTCAGCTATGATTTTGTCTTTAGTAATGGCGGGTTGCCTATCTATAATACTTTTTAAAGTTTCCTCGTTACCGTGTACTCTTTCGAACTCCAAAAGAGATTGTAATACCTGTTGGCGCTTCTTGTCCTCATGCTTATTCTTGTAGAAAGATACGGCCTTCTCGAAGATAGCCCTACTGCGGTTTTTATTTGCTTCGGTTATATCGAAACTAAATTCTTGTTCATCATCATCATTATCACCAAAACCTTTGTCCTGTTGACTTTGCTGGTATTCAGCAAGTTGTTCCTCCGTTGGAATTGAACTTTCGAAAAGTGCGCGGTTGATCCATATGTTTACATCATAATGGCTTGTTGCTAGTAGCTTTTCGTACAATGATCTCGCATTTTCGTACTCTGTGGCATCAGTTTCGAAAGCGATGTATCGCTGGAGAATATCCATTTTGTCAGCATCGGAAAGCTGCACAACTTCACTTAAGGAAATTTCATATATTCCTCTAGCTCTTTCTTCGTCCCCCAAGTTCTCCTCCAACTCTGCATATTCCAACCAGATCTGTACGGTGTGAGGACTAAAATTAATATACCTCTCATATAATTTTCTAACTCGATCGAATTCTTTGAGTCTAATTTCCAAATCGATATAATACTTGAATATACTGGACTTGGGACACTTTCCAAGACTGGTTCCTAGAATTTTTCTTGCCTTAGCCAGGTCGTTTTGTCTTATTTCAAACTCAGCAAACATTATCCATAATTTGCCGAGAGTAAACTTAGTATGTGGGATTCTCTTAAGAGTAGAGTTATACACTGCCCGTGTTGTGGGTATATCGTTCACCACAAGTTCTAAGTACACCAGATACCGCATGCAGATCCGTAAATACTTTTTCCAACTAGAGTCCTTGGTTGATGACTTTGGTTCAGCAAGTTCAGTAAATGATTGGAAAACTGTATTTAACAGTTCTGGATGATTTTCCTCACACAGATCGAGATACACCCACCATGTTGAGTAATCATTCGGATTGGCGTTAAGGTGCTGTTCGTACTGTATCTTTCGTTTTGCAATCACAATATCTTGCATATTTTTAGAGGAGCCAAACTTCTTTTCAAATTGGATTTGATGTTCTTTCAGTACGTCGGACGCTGGCCATTTCCCGATCGCAAGATTGTACAAAGCCCGAGAACGGTCATATTCATTCTGCGAAGCCTCCCAGGATGCAAATTCATTAACTATTCGTTCGATATCTGCAGACGGTGTTCCACTGAAAGAGGTGAGGGTGTCCAATGCTAGGGAAAAAACCATTCGTACGGATGTTACGTTTCCATGAGTCTGCTCGAATCGAATCCAGTTCATCCATGTATCAATTTGAGGATGCACTAGCACGAATTTGGAATATATGTTCCTGGCATTCTCAAAGTTCGAACATCTTAGTTCGAAGTCGATGAATGAAGTCCATGCATTCGGACCAGGTTCCAACGAGCACCATCTTGTATATATCCCCCGCACAATACCCGTATTTCCTAACGCTTCTTCTAGTAGAAGGTACTTAAACCATAGTTTGTCCACCCGCGGGAGAACATTTGTTGCTCTATCCAATAGGTTTCTAGCATGGTTAATATTCTTCCATTTGATCTCACAATCGATGTACTGGATCCACAGTGGAATAAACCCGTGATCAACGAGAAGAGCACGTTCATAAATAGACCTCGCCCTTCGAATGTCTTTTTGATCAACTTCGAATTGTGCATATCTCATCCATTGTCGCAAATCCAACCTGTTCCTTTTCAAGACTGTTTCATATTCTGTTCTCTTTCTTCGCTGCCAGTCTTTCAACTCTTCTAAATCTAAGATATCCGCCTTGGTTGCAGCTGTAACTTGCTTCTTCTGACTGAACGCATCCTTCAAAATACCATCGGCTGTGATGGGTCCATTACCTCGGCTTATGTCATTCATGGCTCGGTACTTATTGGCGTTCAGATCGGGCTTTTCTGTCAATACTAAACATTAGTTTTGTTGTGCCAGTGCTTAAATCGTTAAGATGGTACCAAATTTTGATAACAATTTCAATAAGTTATATACAGATATATTTGAAGGGTTTTAAACCATGGTAAGAAGTAAACAAAAACAATGCCAAGGTGTTGGTCAATAGCTCGTTCTGCAGATTGACAAAGCAGCAAACGCTGGCGAATCGTCTTCTGGTTTCTCGCTGCGCAGAAAGAAGTATTTACAAACCCCATTTGGAAACTATGCACTTATTACACATATATATACATATATGTCTCTTTGCTAACTGATGGGTGGTATTACGAGTGCGATATCGCCTCCACTCAGCAGCCACCTCTCAAGGTGAGCACAAGATGTAAGAGGGAGCCATCTTGTAAGTCGGCACTGCCAATAGTTGCATTATCGTCTCTGATTTCGAATTACATGATTAACAGTTAGTAGGTGTAAGAAGTGAGAGTCTTGGAAACGTTACCGCCCCTCAAAATATTCTTGATAACATACATTTGTTTCCCCTGGAAGATTAACTTCTGCTGCGATGGTGGAATCCCCTCCTTTTCTTCTAGCAGTTCTTTAATGTGGTACACTGTTTCTGAACTGTCCACATCGACTGAGATTTCCTTGCCGGTCAAGGTCTTTACTTTTAATTGCATTCTCCTGTAACAATGTCCAGTCTCTGGTATGGCCGATTGATACGAACTGCGAGTAGCTATATCGTCGAAAATCAAAGCGGTTGCGTCAGGGAGTCGGGTCTCATCCTTTTCAATTGTTGTCAATATACAATATTCTTTGATATCAACCTTTTTTAAATTTATTATTAGTTGGCGATGACTTACAGCTACAACAATGAACAATATACCGGACATGTAAAAGGAAGCGGTGTCTCTGCTAAGCTGCACAGGAATAGGGGTTGAGAATGCTGGCTACACCGTATGTCACTTGTGACTACAGCAAAGTATACGAACCAAGTGAAGACTCTTTTCTGTTATTGGATGCTCTAGAGGCTGATGTAAGTTGGCTGAACAACAGATTTGATGGGACAGCACCGTTGACAGTAGAAATCGGTTCTGGTTCTGGAATCGTTTCTACATTTTTGATGCAGAATAACATACCAAACATGAACGGGATATATTTAGCTACAGACCTAAATCCATGGGCCCTTGAGGCTACTTTAGATACATGCTCGAGGAACGATTGCAAGACCAAAAGATTTGATGTGCTGCAGACCGACCTGACATCTGCAATACGCAAAAATGAAGTAGATTTGCTCGTCTTCAATCCTCCGTACGTGCCTGCAGAGTCTGTCCCGTACGTGCCTGTTTCCAAGGACGCTGTCCACGATGACGAATGGTTGTTTTTAGCATTGGATGGTGGAGACGATGGCATGGTAGTAACAAGAAGATTATTAGATACCTTGGATCTGATACTAAGCGAGAACGGTGTGGCATATATTTTATTTTGTGCTAGAAATAACCCTGAAACTGTGAGCAGCCACATGAAGCTAAGAGGATGGAACAGCAAATTGGTTGAACACCGGAAAGCAGGCTGGGAAGTCTTGAGTGTGTATAAATTTTTCAGGAAGTGATATACACAATCCCTGTTGTATTCAATTATCTAAACGGTATAATTATAGACTATTAGAGATAAGGCGCTATGTGAGTTGAAAGCATATGTCTTTCGACAGGTCATCAATGCACACCTGTTCGTTCAAGGGATTCAAATTATACATCGCTTCGTAATGATCGTAACTGATGTTGAAAAAAAACGGAACGAGGTTGAGAAAGCTGTCAATAGCATGAGTGTTGGCCAACAAGGGGACGCGAGTGGAGCTGCTTTCATTTAATGTGACACCTGCTGCTGTAAACATCGTCAGATCCTTGCACTGACTGATCTCGTCTGCCAAGGCGACATATGGATCCTTCTTGTAGATGCTGTTTATCGTATCGATGACAAAGATCCACTCTTGAGTCGCAGAAAATTCCTCTACGTTTATCGTGAGTAGAAGGTCGAGTGTCTTTGATACTTGCAACACAACATTGCTATCAAGAGACTGCTGTATTTGAATAGATTCGTAAATCGTAAGTAAAGATGACTGTAGGCCAGAAAACAGCATTGACCAATGACCAATGAAATGTGTATGTGCGAATTTCAATAGTAGAGCACGCAATAGTATAAAACAAGCAGCCTTCATTGTGTTCTCGTCTCCAAATACAAAATGCTCCACAAGATTTAGGAGCGACTGGGAATGGATATAATAGTGGTCTCTCGGAGCGATAAGAACGAGGTAAGCAATGCGCAAGATGTTGTTAAACTTTGATTGCGCTTCAAAATCACTCCATGTATTGAACGGGTTTATGGAAGGTGTTATAACATTTGATTTCGCGGTAACCGTTAATATCAAGTCGGGTATTAGCTTCTCTTTGGTATCGTAGTATTGGGCCCATTGGTGGAATATGAATGCCCAAGATTCTCCATCTGCTGTAAGAAGACTACGCAAGATTGTGGAATCCATGAAGAAATCATTTACAAATGTTTTCCACACTTTAACTCTCTCGCCGATTGGTGCTATTACTGTCATGAAATGAAGTATGGCAGGGGGTATTTCTGATACTCGTTTACTATAAGGAAGTAGGGTAAAGCTGACAATGGAGGACAACGTGCTGTTAAATTTGTCACCTTGACTAGCCTCGTTAACTGCGTACGAGAGCCTTTCAACGATATAGTTCAAAGCTTCTATGAGTTCTTCCTTGTTTTCGCTTTCTGTTATATCAGAACTTAAACTATTGTTCAATAGTTTGATGAATGATTCGGAAATGTCTCTTCTGACCCGACGCTCTTGGCCCAAGCTAGAATAGTCAAGTTTTTCGCTAACCAGGGCAACTAGTTGTAACAGAGAGAACGAAATGGAACTATAATTACCGAAGTTACTCAATACTTCTTTTAGGAACAGCATGAAATCGGAGTAAAAGTCTTCAACTGCACCATTTTCCAAGGAGTCGAAATATTGAATCAAATAAGACAGTATGTCTTCCGAGCTCACATGATTTCCTTCAACAGAGGTGAGACCTTTTTTACTCCTATGGCTTCCAAAGAGTGATGTGGAGCTGTTCTCACTACATCTTGTTACGATGCCTTGTAATAAACGAGAAATTGTAACTGTTGATCTCCCGTCTTCTAACGATTGATTAAGTCTTAACAGCTGTGATGTATCAGTGCAAGGAATCAAAGATTCCAAAACGTCAGAAGGCTCTAAAAGGAAAAGCTTTTCGAGCAGTCTGTTTGTGATAATTTTGTATCTCACAGACACTTCATGCAATGACTGGCCGAATTTATTACTTTCTTTTGGCCTTGGATTGTTGAAAGACGTTTGGTCCGCCCAGTTCCAAATCTTTGATATGCTGGTACTTACCATAGTGAAAGATTTAAGGACCACCACCCTCTCATTATCAACACGAGTTTCAGACGAGGAGTGATCAGATGAAAAAACATTTGATACCATGCTCTGTAAGAAGTCATTCTTTGCGCTTGTATTCGAAAAATACCCTGTACTTCCATCTGCTTGCAAATATCCATGAGATACCTCCAGAATTTCTTCAAGAGAACCAAGCAAAGCTGCTATCGACTTTAAGTTTTTGCCCCTTTTCTGCTCATCTTCAAAGAGTTGTGATATACATTCGACCATAGATGCGGATAGAGGTAGAATTATTTTGAGAATAAACTCCTGAAAGTAGACAATACTCTCTGAAAGTAAATTGACATAAGAAGAAAATACTAAGTCATCCTCAATATGATTCACGGCTGTCACGAGAAAATCTACATATTTCACGTGTGAGGAATCTTCTGTAAATATGTCGAGTGTGATGTGCCTTTTATCTGACAACGATAATACCTGTGAAATCACACGCAACAACGACACAACCACGACTTGCGAATCGGGTACCTTGCTGGCAATAAATTCCGTGGATATTTGAAGTAGAGTAGTGACTATGTTTTTGAAGTTTGCTTCAGTACCGTTGACAAGCAAGCTCAAAAGGGATAAAGCACTCTTGATGCTATCGCCAGGGGCTTCGTTCCGTATGGTCAAAAATTTCAACAAAATTGCAATAACAATGCTTTTGTATGTAGAAATATCTTCTGCCGCCCAATCCATGGACAATTTTTGACTCGCCAACTGCATTCCGAAGGCTTTGTAAACAGCCGTGTCGGAGTTCTTTAAGACGTTTCTTAAAACATCAAGATGATATGTGAATAACGATAAATCATCTAAATCGTCAATCTTTTCGTTATTTAAGAAGTCAAACTGTATGATTCTTCCGACCAGAAAGTGGAAAAAGCTGTTACCGGATTCTTTAGGTACAATGGATGTAACCCATTCGTAGACATACCAATAATTAGAGTTCTTTTCATCAGAAAGATCGTCCAATGCCAAGGACAAAGGTCTTTTGAATACGTCAATGTTATCTGACATATGCTCCCGCAAACAGCTTAGAACCACTAAACGATTATGGATATCGTTATCTGCCAAGTAAACAGAAGCTAGACAGCTCTCAATTCTCGATGACGGAACGTGTCTGGTTACTATTTTAAGCATTTCAATTGCATCAATCTGCTTGTTATGATCAATCAGCAGTGACCATAGACCCTGCAAGATGATTTTCAACAATCTCATTGAGTCCAATATTGGCAGGCCTTTGAACAAATACTTTGTGTAAATTTCCACTATTCCTTTTAAGGATTCTTCAGGAGCAGTTTCAATTGCATGCTTTTGTTGGAATATACTCTTTATCAGAGCAGTATCAGACCACTTAGCTGCCTCAACGTCATCTGGTAAATCATTCTGCTCAGGGATGATTTCGATGAATAAAGTAAACAATTTTGAGAAAGAGTTGATGTTTCGGGAATTTTTTATATTTTCGATCAGTAAGGAATGAACTCTGTAGGTGATCAAAAAAGTTAAATCAGCTGTATTAAACGGCGGAGTCGAATCAGATGATGAATCAAGGTTTTTCGAATTGAGGGGATCTGACACGATTTCATAGTATGATTTAACATCATTAAAAGTTTCTTCATAAGATATGGTGCTCTCCTGGGACAAAGAAGAATGATGAATAGGTAAGTATGCTCTCTCAGGTATCAGTTGTATTAATATCTTAAGTATCTCAAAGAATTTCGGAATTTCATTGGAGTCCTGACATAGTAGTGATAAAAGAATCAAAGGCAAATGGCGAACTGTAATCTCCTCATCAGTGGAGCAGTGGAAATTTTGAAGGACAAACATTAGAAGTTCGTAGTCATTGTTATCGAATATTTCTTCAAAAAGCTTCCCCCAAATGATGTTTGTTTCAACCGAATCAAAGAATGAAGATGCTGTTTTCAGGACTGATTGATTGTCCGAGTAAAATTTTCCCTTTTTGATGAGTGGAATGAATATTTTTGGGGTTAGGTAAGAGCCAATTTGCCAACGGTCCATTAAGGCAGATACGATTCTATAAGCATCAATACATGTTTTTGGTTGTTCCAACATGTCATGTAAACCGTCTAGTAGGAATTCAGAGCCATATTTTATAAAGTACTCCGAGTCACTATGTTCCCCAGATTCTGGATCGAGGACTGGACCTAATAACCAGTTCCATATTCTTCTATTAAGTGACATGTCTTTCTTTAACATAGTTCTACATGCGGTCATGATCAGTAGTTTACAATCAGCAGGTTTTAGTAGCAGCTGTAGCAAAGGAGAATGAAGATGTAATCTTTGAAGAAGAAGGTCCAAAATGCCCCTTTGGATTAGAATTTCATTATCGTCCTCGAGACATTTTACGAATGATCGTATTAGTAACCCCGGTTCTGGCGAAACGACTGGCTTAGATGCGTCAAGCAGCAAAGACAAAGCGTATTCCTTTCTTTGCTTAGCATCTCTGAAATTTAAATCGGTATTCTTTTCTTTTGCAGCTAAATGTGGAACAGCATTTAACGATGGCAACTTCTTTGTTAACCATACCAAACCACCTAGCCTTCTATCTTTGTTATTAATGATAATAATGAAGGATGTCTGCCAAAACAACGAGGCGTCGTCGAGATTGGTGTAAAGGGTTTCTATTAGATCAATAGTGCCTGCTTGCGATTCACTGCTTTCATCATCGATACCAGGAAACAAACTTGCTAACAATGGCTTCACTATAATCTTTAATGTCGAAGAAGGTAAATTAACGATGTACTTCTCATAAAGTTCAATTAGTGGATGTTTTACAGATATCGACGCATAAGACATCAAAGGTAGAATTCCACCTAGCCATATATTTATTTCCTTTCCTAAAGTCTCAGGCCCAATATTCTCGAAAATATAACTATAGACTTCCAATGTTTTCAAATGAACTCCTGAAGGTAGATTCGGTGAGAGTGAAGATGACAATCTTCTAGCAACTTGGTATGGATATGGAATGTAGTATTTGACATTTTGAAATTTAGGAGACCAGCTTTGTAATGCTTTGAGTAGTTTTCCTAAACTGCTAATGTAATCAGCCCATTCTGTAACGGCATCGAAATGTTGCAATGATCTTTCCACAGCCTGGTAATATTTCTTCTGTTTAGAATCCAATTGCTTGGTGTTCACATCCAGTGATAAGGGCCTCAATGGCAGAGACATGATCGCGTTCTTCTTTTTGCACCAACCTCCAATTACAGTAAACGGTGTACGTTGAGCGAAGTGCTTACACTAAGTGCGTATTCTGCTATAAACTGAGACAAACCTTTAAATTTTGAATTTTATTGTTATTAACAATCAAAATTATGTTTACTATAAGAGTTTGGTATCAAATGTCGGAAACGGCAGAGACTAAAAACAGAAGTGGAGATCGACAGATTGAACTCGCCAACGCTCTGCACAGAGTTCCCATTTTCTCCCAAACTTTTGTAGGGTCTAATCGTATCAACTATCGATGGTGTGATTCTGGCTATCTTTCAGCCATGCGTCACGTGTGCGTTAATCCGACGAACCAAGTTATAAGCCATAAGTTTGACAGGTCAACAGAAGTGGTGCATTTGTTGTGAAAGCGTCTGACATGTATCGATAAGTATTTGCTACATGAAATATATTGCCAATACCAAAGCACACTAAAGTTTCAGTGCCTTTTGTAAGAACTGAACCAAATCTTGCATTTCTTCTGGAGATGTCGAGTGTTCCATACCGTAATACGTCTTGAAGTCGTAATCTGACAGGTGGAAGTGTTTTTCAAAGAACTGTTTAGCTTCTACACCAAATTGAACTGGGATTATTGGATCGTGGGAACCATGGCCATGGAACACTGGTGTTTCTGTGTTCAAGTTCTTGGCAATAGGGTCAAGTTCTTCCTTCCTTAAACTACAGAATCCCGATAAAGCAAAGAACCCACCAATCTTATGTGGCGAGGTAGCAGTGCTAGCTAGGGTTAAAGCTGCACCTTGTGAAAATCCACCCAGGATAATATTTTCTGGAGCAATACCATCATCGATTTGCTCTTGAATGAAACTGTTGACCACTTTTAGTGAGTCCTTGATACCTTCAACATCGATTTTCGCCTGTATATTGTTCCAGTCATATAAGTTGAACCATGCGGGCATCAAAGCTCCTCCATTGGCAACAATTTTCATATTGGGTGCGTTCGGGAAGACGAACCGTGTGTTCGCAAAAGCAGGACTCCTCTGTAAGAAATCTGCCAAGAAGGTCCAACCAGCACCGGAGTCACCTAAACCGTGAAAGACAAGAATAACATTCTTTGCAGGTTGTGCCCTTGAGGCAACTCTGACGGCATTCAATGGCATGTTATCAAGTGGAAAAAATTATTGACAGGATTGTCAGTGATCAATGCTTTGATTGGGTTCGTTTCGACTATGTGAATGTTACTCATTGTCTAATCTTCGAGAGAAAACATCGTACTGTTCAAAGTGCGTTTGGAATTTCATAGATCTTAGTCCCCAGCATTAAAGCCTGCATAGAATTTAAGATGTCAGGAAATCACGTGACTAAAGATATTGATATGGATATGTCATTACCTGATATGATCAGGTAATGGCCTTCGTCTATTAACCCAATCATATGGTTATACTAGAGAACTTGCCCTTACTCCCTGATGCGTGCCGAATAAGCTCTGGTGCGGTGGTGACTACCCGATCATCTGGTACTCTTCTCATCATACTACACTATCACAGCTATTATTTGATAAAAGTGAAAAACTATTTATTAATTACGATTACGTCGATATTGGCAAGAATCAGGCTTGAAGAATTGGCGATAATTTTTACATGTGCTAAGTAAATAACCTTCCAGAGAATTGGAACAGTTTGAGCTCATCTGTCAAATTGATCGGCTCGGTCCAATTATCACTTCTCGCATCTGAATCAAATATACTAGTTCGAAAACTACAGGCCTGATCCCTATTCGCTTAAGGAACTTTTCTCCGATGATTCCTACATCGCTGATAACCATACTGGCTCTAGCCCTAGTGCAAGTGAATGGGCACACCCATCATGGTTCCGGTTCAATCGCACATGGACATTCGCATGCAAATGCATATAACGGTAATGCCCACCAAATGAACAACGGTATTGTGTTTCAATGCCTGCAAACGGCATTCCCATTGTCAGCAAAATATAACGCCCTACTGGCCACGATCTACTTGAGCGCACTTCCGTGTCTTTTAGTGATGATGATACCGGGCTTCAAGAGAGGTGGGACGAAAATGGTTCGTTTGATGGTTCCGTTCGCGCTTGGAGGAATCTTAGGGGATGTATTCTTGCATGTACTTCCTGAACTATACAACGCGGGGGGAAATCCCGTTGATATAGGCTACGGGATCCTGTACGGATTTCTTTCGTTCATGGCAATTGACAAGATGCTAAGGATAATCAATTTGGGCAACGCAAATTCGCATTCGCACTCGCATTCGCACTCGCATCTCACTGACGATGAAGAGTTAAGGGAGATGAAACGGACAGATGAAGTTAGCGGTGATGGAAACACCAAGGGCACAGGGTTGGATCAGAAAACCAAAAACAACTCCTTGATGGTCAGCACGTACCTCAACATGGTTTCTGAGTTCATACACAAGGCTACTGATGGCATAGCTGTCGCATCTTCATTTTACACATCACAATATGTTGGAATCATGTCCTTCATTGCCATTGTTTTCCACGAGGTACCCCATGAACTAGGGGACTTTGCTGTAAAGTTATCCAGCGGTCTCACTTTCAAGCAGGCCATTGAGTCGGAGCTTTTCACCTGTTTTGGAACATTTACCGGTGCTGTTATCGGATGTGTACTCAACGAAATGGGCAAGCACGATAAGGAGTTCAACAACGAAGCGTGGACTAACAAGATCATGGTCATGACATGCGGAGGGTTTATCTATTCCAGCACTGTTGGTGTCGTGCCCGAACTCTTGCAAATACGTACAAAATCAAAACAACAAGAGATTACTACCACTATCATTCAAATCGGGTGCACGCTAGCAGGGTTCTACATGATGAGCATTATAGAATGAGAGGAATTATAAAACAAGCGTATATATGATCTAAGCGACGGTACAACTGATATTTCATCAAATCGTCTAAAATTGTATAACAAACAGGCCTATAACCTCGAAGGTATACCATATCTCGGAGTAAAGTGATACTGCTCACTAAAGCTGGAATCTAAAAGGATCCATCTCTCAACCCTTAAAAATTATCACCGACCCAAATACAAACAAAAAAAAAATGTACACGGTGATTAGAATTCGCATCATCGACAGTCAGTCGGCCCTCTGTGTTCGAGATCGTTATCGTAAGCGATGGTGACGATCCCGATCGAGTTTCCTACCTCGCACGTTGCAATGAGCCATACATCACGTGACGTTACAACTCCCTCCTCTTTGGCATTCCCCCCGAGAGCTGAAGCAAGCAACCGATCTCCCTCCCCCGATTGGGCATGTGCAACCGATCTTCCACAACCATGTGGAAACTCCTGCACCGGGTAATACAAACACACGGCTCTTAAAACGCACTCGAGACAAGGAAAACAAGCAAACAAGAACACAAAAAAAAAACCACCACAGATAGGCGCACATTAAAGTCCTACTTTCGAGATCAAACAAACCCTTGAGAGAACGAGCGGAACTTAACGTCCGCTGTGCTCGAAAAGAAACCTAAGGCGAGACTCTGCCAGTTTCAATTGCGGCACAAGACAGTCCACAGCCTCCAGCAAGGCGGAAAGTGCAGCCCATTGTTTCTTAGTAGTCAAGCTCGAGTTGGATAGTCCAACAGTCATTTTAAGCCAGAAGTCCTTCCGAAACTGTGTGAGTGTATTCTTTAGCGGTGCAGAAAGGAAGGAGATCCTTTATATAGCAACCATGCGCCTTACGATAGAATTTGGCGCATCGACGGCTATTGAGATCCGATTGGGGACTGGTGTCGCTATAAGACAGCATATAGGGTCTGATTCCTTTTTTTTTTCTTTTGGTTACAGGTTTATCTATCTGTTGCGATATCTCTTTGTGTATTGTACGTATACAGTAGAACAAGCGGAGCTTGTAGTTCAATGCTGTTTTCGGTTACTCGTAAGACACTCTTAGCTTTATCGCTTGCTGCCGGGAGTTTCAGCTGAGGTACAGTGCTTTTTGAACGGTTGGTTTTTGTTTCCATTGCGTGTGTTGGGTGTGTACAATCGCGATGAGCTGTGCGCGTTCTCAACTTGGCATATGTGTACATATGTATATATATCTGAGCGCCGATGCGGATTACAGGAACTCTCCCCCCGTTCACACCAGCTAAAGCATAACGACTTTTCGCTTTCGTTTTCGTTACTGTCCAGTAGTCGTTTTTGAACAAGCTCATCCAAAGACAAATCTCATCACACATTACAATGTCAGACGAGTTACTAGTTGCGCCACAAGTCGTCGATGACTTGACTGATTTGCATGGATTCAATAAAACCTTAAAGGATGTCTTTTCAGGCACAGTTGGTGGGGTGGCCCAAGTGTTAGTGGGGCAACCTTTTGACATCATCAAAGTACGGTTACAAACAGCATCAGAAAACACAACGGCATGGAAAGCGATCACAGACCTAGTGAAGCACGAAGGTCTGACAGGGTTCTACAAGGGTACTCTAGCACCACTTGTTGGTGTCGGTGCGTGTGTCTCGTGCCAGTTCGGTATCAACGAGGCGATGAAGAGGTACTTCAAGGACTTGAACAGGTCACGTGGCAAATTCGATAACGCACTATCTCTAGGGCAATACTATACCTGTGGGTTCGTCAGTGGGTCCGCAAACGCGCTTCTTGCAACTCCAATCGAGCACGTTAGAATCAGAATGCAATTACAGAAGGAAGCCATCGCAAACGCACAATACAAGGGTACCTTGGACTGTGCAGAAAAGCTATTGAAACAAGGGTCTCTAATGCGTGGTTTCAGTGCAACCTTGATGAGAACTTCACATGGATTCGGTATTTACTTCTTGACTTATGAGACCTTGATAGCGTCTCAGCTGGCGAAGGGGTTCAGAAGAGAGGACATTTCCGCTTGGAAAGCATGCGCATTCGGAGCCCTTTCAGGCGCCTTCTTTTGGGCTATGACTTACCCATTCGATGTGGTGAAATCTGTCATGCAAGCTGACAAGTTGACCAACCCAACTTACGGAACCAATGTGGTTCAAGTCGCTAAAAACATTTACAGAGAACGTGGTATGAAAGCATTCACTAAGGGATTCATGCCTACAATGCTTCGGTCTTTACCAGTTAATGGTGCTACTTTCGCGGCGTTTGAAGTCACCATGCAACTGCTCAAATAAACCGAATGGAACTGCACCCTCTCTCTTTCTCTCTCTCCTCTCACTTCTTGCGTTATATGAACATTGATAGATTTTTTTTTTTCCCGGTTCAAGTACGAGGAGCTTACAGGTCTAGTTGCTATATGATTTCAAACTCATCTTCATAATTATGTAATTCATTCAGACAAACTCATACACATTCACTTACGCTATTCAATCCGAACCCATCGTAGACCAACAATCCGTTGTTAAATCGTTTTTATTGCCGTATCAGATTGTGACCTGGAGAAAAACGATGAGAGTCGATACGTCAAAAGATCGTAAAACCACACAGTAAAGACGAGAGAAAAAAAAAACACAAGGCAGCTAGTAAATAGGGAATATTCGATTCAGAGATTTGTCGTGAAAAATTCGTGAAATACGTAAGGTCATTTATAATTATAAATTAACTGGCAGTGAGGTGTTGCGTGTAATAGAGACGTTTGGGGAGCTAAAACCGGCGGGTTCTGTTAGATCTGCGGTCAACTGAGTATGAGAGAGAAAAACTGGTGGTGGTAACGCACTGAGCCCCACGCGCATGGAAGAAACGACTGCCAACGCGTGACAGAACAGATCAGTGGAATCAAACCGTATAGAACCACGGTTGCGAGGGTAACATAACAAAGTGGTGTATATCTTCAACCGGGAACTAAAACCATCTGAAAAAAAAGCCAGAATTGAGAACATAGCAACCAAATTCTAATACGGCGCATGATGATGTGAAATAAAGAGCGGAGAGAAAGAAGGAAAAAAAAAAAGGATCTCGGTTGATATGCGTGGTTCATAATCGCATCACAAACGCAACTGCTGGTTGCTATCAGGGTTTGATGCTGCTTCCCAAACACATCGTCTTCCGACGCTTCGGATTCACCAGCAACGACTCCATCTGCAGCGGAATTGCACCACCGGTAGACCCAATTTGCGAAGAGCTCCTTGACATCACCCTCGAGTACAAATCAATCTCCTGCTTCAACGTCGTTATAACCTCCTTCAGCTTCGCGTTCTCCTGTTTCATAGTCTTGTATTCAATCTCCAGCTGCTGCTGGTTGTTCGTAAGTCTCGCATGCGATGCGCTTTTCATACCGTGCGCACTGGCACTATGTATGCTCCATTGAGGAGTCTGTTGTGTGATTCTCTGTTGATCCATCTATGGAAACGTCAAGGTTAAAAAAAAACTGACAAAAGAAAACAGTCTGGGCAGATGAAATAACTAAAAGCCGAGCTAGGAATATCAGCACTGAGAAAATCCGTTCACAGTAGCCAGTGGAAATTAGATTGATTGATCCAAATGTTAAACCAAAAAAACGAAAAACAAAAAAATAACAAACCAAACAATCGAACCCCGTCTATCGAATAAATACTAGCTGTAGAGATAGTAGTAATACAATATACCACTTGTCTACGCCAAATAAAAAAAAAAGTTTGAAAACAGCCAAATAGATCTATAACGGACCTAGTAGATTTGCCCTGTGACCGAAATTATTAGATTGAGATCGAAAGTGGCCAATGCACTTGATGATAAACAGCCGAAGAGAAAGCCACGCCCTTGGGAGACTTTATAAAACCTAAGTATGCAAGAACTGTTCCACATAATAAGCTTATAACTTTTCAGTTTTACATGAGTATATATATATATATATATTCATGCGTCGATAGTAGAGAAAACTTGAAAGGTCTGGGAGAAAATTCAGATGCATCAAGCAAACTAAAAGAAAAAAAAATGCCAAAAAGGAACTGACTGAACAGAATCCGTGTTTTATGCCTCGGTGGGAATACACTCCGAGATCTTGAGAAGCGGCGACGGTGCGGTGCACGGATGTTCCATGATTTTCAATTCCCGCTGCCGACCCGAGTCGCACAGGGAAGGAGAAAGAGTAGTTTGAGCGGGGCCTAAAAACTCGCGCAGTGAGTAAGCGACGACTTTGGAAGAGAAAGTGTATATGGGGTCAGAACAGCCTGCCAGCGTCTTTTTTGGAGCTCTGGCTGAATGGCACCGTAGGCTTTTGGTTAGTTAGGGTGATGTGCCGTTTTCGTTTGCTCGGTAGTGCTGCTGCGCGGTGCAGTGCTGCATTAGGGCTGCGTGTAGTCAGGAGGGTCTTGTTTCCTTTGGTTCGGTGCGGCGTCGCCGCACCTCTTCCATCCGGGGTTATCCCGCTGGCGGGATCCCGTGGATCCTGCATACGCGTTCGTTATAGATGACCTTGCCCCATTTTGCGGTTGCCCCTTTCGACTTGGAGGGGCAACCGCAAAAAAGGGAAGAAAATGAAAAAAACAAAAAAAAAGATAGTTGGCGAGAGGTGATCACGTGTGGTGCACGTGATCATGAGTTTATGGTTTTTTGGTTTTTGGTTTCTATCTCCGGGTAACCCGGACCGCAGTTGAAACATTGGTGATATAGTCGTTGTTTGTTACTATTTTATGGATTTACTTTTACCCCCAATAATTGTATAATATTTATCTTCTATGTGAAGTTTAAACGGATAAAAGAAACTATCTTGTTTCTGAGGCTATCCCGATTAACAAAGGGCACAGTGTGACAATAGCTTCTTAAACCTAAGAAAAAAAACTGCCTACGTTCGAAGGCTCGGTGAATCAAGAGGTCTCATCCGGAAACACACAAAAGGGCTCTTTTTTCCCTGCTTTCTTATATTCTAGCATTCTAACAAATAAAGCTATCAGTACAGGTGTGACATAATGTGGAGCTACTTCTTCGGCACTTCGAAGCAACAGAAGGAACTGCCTAAGAAAGCGATTGTTGATCTAAGAGAACACATCCAGCTTTTGAATAAGAAACAGGCGCATTTGCAAACACAGATAGACCAGCAGCAGCAGCTTGCTAGGAAGAGTCTCCAAACAGGGAACAAGAATAACGCAAAGACGTATTTGAAGAAGAAAAAGCTGTATGAATCACAGCTGGATAAGCTACAATCGCAGATAGACTCCTTGGACCAGCAGCTTTACTCGATAGAAAATGCTAATTTGAACTTGGAGACTTTGAAGGCTATGAAGCAAGGTGCGTCTGCCATGAAGAATATTCACAAAGGTTTGGATTTGGACAAAGTGGACGATACCATGGATGAAATTAGAGAGCAAGTGGAACTCAACCAAGAGATCAGCGAGGCTATTTCTAAACCGTTGATAATGCAGAACGACTTGGATGAAGACGAGTTGGACCAGGAGTTAGAACTCTTAGAATCGGAAAATTTGCAAAAGGAACATGCGGCCCCTGTATCTCAACAGCAAGTATATCAACCATCAATAGATTTACCCTCCGTGCCCAACGCGAAACTATCTACACCTGAGCCTGCTGTAGAGGAAGACGAAGAAGACGAAGACGAGAGAGCGCTCAGAGAACTGCAAGCCGAAATGGGGTTGTAGGTAAATAAAAAATCAGGCTAACCGTTAACGTTAGTCTATCTTTTTTGTCTTTTTTCCCCCCTCCACTTGCCTGAACTTACTCTTCGCTCAACTCGTTCGCGCATTAATTCTTACTTCACCTCTTCGGTGATTTCTTCAAACGTAAATCATATAGAATATTTACATTATATTATTACCGGTATGATTTGAACTGATTTTAGGGATAATTTATACACGATCAGGGTATCTGTTGTTCAGTTAACCAAAACCCACAGTAAGAAAAATACAAATATAATGGCGAAAATCTTTACCGCCATCCACCTGTTGCTACTCACATTATCAAAATACTTTAACAATTCTCTCTGTGCCCCATGTATATTCATCTCGATGTCTCCTACGTTGTCATCGATTCTTTGAATCGTTTCGCCCTGCTCTTGTACCATATGTGCCAACTGTTGGAAAAGATTACCAACCTCTTGAATTGTACTCTCAATGGTTTCGATTGCGTTGCTTCTTTCTTGCAAGTACCTTTGATCCTGTTGCTCCTCGAGTAGAAGCATATCCCCATTAGCGGGAAGAGTGAGGCCATCCTTCATTGAAGATGACATACTGTTGCTCTCATCGTCGATTAAATTGCTTATGAACGGGTTCACGTTATTGTATCCATGTCCTATGATATTGCTGCTAGCTCCCGCAGGTACCAAAGAAGAGTTGAAATTTTTTGTAGAGTCCTTGTCGCTTGGTCCACCCGCGTGTGTCAATCTTTGTAGTCTATCCTGGTTTTCGAGTTCTAATTTTTGTCTTGTCTCCAAGACGTCCTTGAAGTTCCCACTTATGTTTTTCATCTTGGTGTTGAGTAATGTCATCACATTTTGTTTGTGCTGCTTTGTGCCTATTTGCAGTTTGTTTAGCTCCATTATTTCGTTCTCAATAGTATAGATGCGACGTTTGATAAGAAACGTTAGTTCCATTATCTCTACAGGATTATCATTCAATAGTGGTTTCCGTTTGGCCAATTGTGATAATTTACCCAACTGTGTTGCTGTGTCTGCAATCTCGTGCGCTATCTCAGAAGCTTTCTTCTGGAATTCTGATTTGTTGGGTATCGTGTTGTTCGATGCCACAGGCGCATTGTTAGCCTTATTCTTTTTGGATATTATAGCACAGCGCTTTTGAAACTCAACGGTACGATTTCGAATGTCGACTGACATGTTATTGATATGTTGATGTTTCCTATTTCACCTTGGACAGACCTTTGAAAACCTCACCTTCAGTTCTCTCAATGATATATTTTCCCTTTTAGCTTTCTTGTGTTCTTATCTGTCTTATAGGTGCACAGATGTTATACTGCCCACGAAATCTTTCTTGAATTTGACTATCCGATTGCAGAGAAACAAATTCTTGTGATTACAAGTTTAATAAGAAATGGAATACGGCTCACTGGTCCCTTATTCTCATATATTTTGTTACATTTGCTATATTGATGGCCTTTGTTTCTGCAACTTCTCGAATTTCGTATTTTTGTTTATTTCAACATTTCATCATATTGGCTTTTTTCTTGAAAACGCGCTGGTTGAAATCTAATGCTAAAGATATCTTCAAATCTTCAACAGAGCTTCCAACCACATCAACGTCCCCCCGGGAGTGACGGGCAAGAGCATTGCAAATGCTCTGCAAGTGAATCGCAGGTGCGAAGGTACGTGTCGAATTGTGAAATGCACTCGGAATTCCCCGATAGCTTTTATTTCAAAGGTGTTGCTTCGACCAAAACTGTGAATGATCACGTGTCTCGGTGTATGGATACTGGAATCGGCATATATCTTCCAAATTGCCGAGCATGAAATGCAGATGGTCATTTGGGCCCAAAGAATTCCTTTCGGTACTCAGATTATCTAAGATAAGATTAGATTACCTCGAGCATGTTTGACAGGCCGAGGCTAGCTACATCAATGCAGCACATTTGAACAAGAAGGCCGAGTCACCGATCCTGTAAATTTTTTCTCTTATAAAAGTACAAGGTTAATAGACCCTGTTATTTCGTTGACGTGAGTTGTCTATAATATGATTTGATTCGATATATACGTCTCCGATTGTCAGCAAGAAAAGCCGTCATCACCTAGTTGTCGGATATGACCGAAGAACTACAACCTTTGTTGTCGCCTATACCACAACTGCCGGACTTAACAGAACACGACAATGTGTCAAAACCAGTCAAAGATGTCAAGTTCATCATATTCGCCTTATTCACCGGTTCATATTTAGCTGCATTAGACACTACTATTGTGACCACACTTTTGCCGACCATTGCTTCCGAACTCGATGCTTCGAATCAAATGTCATGGATCGTAACGTCATATTTGCTATCTTGCTCAGCTTTCCAACCTTTGTACGGTAAATTGTCTGATGTGTTTGGAAGGAAAGCGATATTGTTATGGTCAAATTTATGCTTTGGGTTCGGATGTGTGCTTTGTGGTGCCCCATTCACTAACAGTTTGAAAATGTTGTGTCTTGGGAGATTCATCGCTGGTGTTGGTGGTGGTGGTTTGAACACCTTATCTACAATTACCACCAGTGATATCATTCCGTTAAGACAAAGAGGAGTGTATCAAGGTATGGGGAACATCGTGTTTGCTCTTGGATGTGCTTCAGGTAGTCTAATCGGAGCGTTCTTACAACAAAGGATTGGATGGAGATGGGCGTTCCTTTGTCAGGCTCCTCTTTCGTTAGTCAGCTGCTTCCTAATCATTACATTTTTGAACCTACCAGAGGATTCTCCTGGCCGTGGTTTGATTCATCTGTCGAAAACGAAGATTACTTTCAAAGATATCAAGAAACATGTGGACTACACTGGTAGTTTCACTTTGATCTCCACAATGCTTTTGTTGATGACAATTTTATCTCTATTAGACAAACCCTCTCAGTTGTCGCCTACTACATGGGCGTTGTTCATGGTGGGTTTGGTTTTCTCAGGTTATGCGTTTGTTACCGCTGAGCTCGGTAATGATAACCCCATGGTTCCTTTAAGACTGCTGGGATCCAACCGTACAGTTTTGGCTTCAAGTCTTACAAATTGGTTTTCGACCATGAGCATTTTTGCAATTACATACTATGTTCCTGTGTTTTGGCAAACCGTATACCATCTAAAGCCATGGGAAATCGGTGTAAGGACAATCTCCAATTTTATCGCTATCGCTTCTGGTTCAATGTTAACAGGCATTTACATGAAACGCACAGGCAAGTACAAGGCGTACTCCAATACCTTGAACAGTGTTGCTGTCATAGGTACATTGATAGTCTTCTCTTCAACATTCAACTCTGAAATGAAAGGTGTACTAGAATATGTGATGCTTTTCCTTCCGGGGCTAGGCTATGCGGCTATGTTAACAATCACTCTTTTGTCATTGATTGCTAGTGTTGACGCGAAACATCAGGCTCAAGTCACATCCATTCAATACGCCTTTAGAGCTATCGGTTCTACTCTGGGGGTTTCATTTGCTGGATTGATTTACCAAACTAAACTTCAATCTTCTCTTTTGCATACAGTTGTTGAAAGTGAAGCACTGAACGAACTCTATTCCTCACACCAGCTGAGAAAATGGAGCCAAACGATTTTGGAAAACAATTCATATGATGTTTCATTTGATCCGTTACTTCAATCATTGGTGAAATGTTGTTTCCAAAAGAGCAGTCAACTGGTTCTGGGCTTCGCAGTCATTACTTGCGTCTTAGGATTGGTGTCCGGTTTGTTCATTAGAGAACACGTTTTGCACACGGACATCCAAAGAAACTAACTGTTGTCGGCTCATCTTTATCCTGATTGCATTGGTATTAGTTTTGAAAATTAAAGTAATTGTATTAGGCGTATACATAAAGTATCTAACGTATTATAGAACGACATTCTTTTGATGACTCTTGCATAGTTCAGATGCATCTAGCATTACCTGTATCTGAGGAAAATGAAAATGCACTTTACAACTTAGAAGATTCGTTGCTGTAGTGACGAACAACTTCGTTGATAGCATTGGCAACGTGATCAACGTTTTGGTCGTTCAACCCAGCAATAGATGCTCTACCACTTGCGACCATGTAAACGCCATGTTCCTTTTCCAGTCTTTGGACCATTTCCTTCGTTAAGCCTGTGTACGAGAACATACCACATTGGTTAACTATATGGTCCCAGTTACCAGGTGTTTTCAACGCTACTAGCTTGTCAGAAAGCGTACGTCTCATCTTTGTGATTCTTTGGGACATGGTGATCATGTCTTGATGCCATTGTTGGGTCAACTCAGCGTCATTCAAGACCTTGGCAACGATCTTCGCACCATAAGCAGGAGGGTTGGACACTTCGGATCTAGTAATTTTGCTGATTTGAGAACCAAGAGCCTTAGTAATGGCGGTGACATTGACGCTAGAGTCTTGTTTTGGAACGATCAAGTGGATACATCCACAACGTTCACCGTACATACCCACGTTCTTGGCGAACGATTGACAAATGAATATTGGAGCGGTTTCGGCGAACAATTTAACACCAAGTCTTACCGCGAAGGCATCCTTCGCTAGACTACCAGATGCAAACCCTTGGTATGCAGAATCAAACAATGGGATGATATCGTTCTTAACACAGGCATCTAAAATTTCTTCCCATTGTGCTTCTGATGGATCCAAACCCGTTGGATTGTGAGCACAGGCATGAAGCAAAAAGATAGAACCTCTTGGACTAGATTCAATAGCTTTGATAAACCCATCCAAGTTCAAAGTCTTGGTGGCAGCGTCCCAGTATGGATAAGTAACCGTTTTAACGCCTTGTGATTCGAAGATTGAAACATGGTTGGCCCAAGTTGGGTCAGAAACATACACTGGCCTTCCAGGAAGGAACTTGTTGATGAATTTGGCAGCAATGTGCAAGGCACCAGTACCGGAAAGCGATTGTGAAGAAACAACTCTTTTCTCGGCCAAAGCAGGCGAATCTTCTCCCAAGATGACCTTGGCAGCACCACTGGTAAGAGCTGGCAACCCAGCAATACCTAGATATTCGTGATTGAAAGATGGATCAGCATGAATCAAGGATTCGGCTTTGCGAACTGCTGGAAGTACCCAAGGTTTACCTGATTCATCTCTGTAGGCACCGATACCCAAATCGACTTTGAAAGTCCTAGAGTCCTCAGCCAAACGCTGCTTGATAGCGAATAAAGCGTCGCCTGGCAGTTCTTCGATGTTGTTGAAAATAGTCTTAGACATCTTTTCCGATCAGTTAAACAATCGTCACTTACGGTCTATTTCGCTAATGACTTTCGAGTTATGGAAACAGTTTGAGTCACTGAAATTCACAAATATTTCTCGGTCCAATAGCTATAAGTTTGGAAACCAATTAGACATGTATTCTCTTTTGTACTTAACTTATATTAGTATTTCATTCAATTCTTTTCAATGTCAGAAGTTGACTCAGCTATTGGCAATGATACAGCTACCATCAATAAATTTCAGATCGTTGTATACGAGAAGCATTTCGGAGAAAATAGGAAGTCGAAGTGGAAGTCAAATGCCGTGGTCCGGGTTCAGAGACGAAGAAATAGAACTTCCGGGAGAAAACGCATCAGCTGGCGCGGTGTGTGAGCTTTGCTTTGGGGCACGTGACGCAGCTAGTATGCATTCATGGTCGAGGAATTCTAGCAACCTTGCCACGTTACTGTAGATGAGAGGGCCACTAGATAACTGAGCTGCATATTCATTGTGATCAGTCTGCACCACGTGACGCGTAGACCGAGGTATTCTGAGGGGAGAGAGAGACCTACTGCCATTACTCACACCGTCAGTTCACTGAAGAATACGATCTTTCATCCAAAGTGGTTGTGTGGCCGAGCGGTCTAAGGCGCCTGATTCAAGATATTTAATCTTAACCAACTTTCAGTTGGGAACACTCAGGTATCGTAAGATGCAAGAGTTCGAATCTCTTCGCAACCATAACTTTTTTCTTTTTTTTTCCTCCTACTATACATTTTTACCCGCACTCTGTTTTTCTGCTATACGACAAGCTGTTACTCACAGCTGAGCTTAACATTACTGTGAATATTTGATAATCAAAGGTCACTCCTGCCGAAGGGTAAACTTTAAAAACATGAAAAAAGATAGTCTTGCCGCCGTTTTGCAACGATATAACTGTTGCACATATCACTTCTGCCGTTGTTAACGTCATACCCTTATTTTTTAGGTAATTCAGTGACCAGGGTGTTTCATTAGAACTACTTGCAATTCACGGATCTGGATCGATTTGTTAGTTTATACCCTGAAATTCCTCCCCTCACTCAGACTTTGATCTTGGACTTTTGCTGATCCAATCGCAACAAAATTCACCTAACCTGGCTTTTATTCGTTAGGTTCGTCTCAAAGTTTTATTGAATTGGACCCTCTCTGTCTCTCTACTGCCGTTTAGCTACTGTTTGGTTACAAAATCTCCCTATTGCGTTATTTATGCCATGGTCAATATAACCGCTGCAGGTAATCAATCGATCCTAGCTGAATTCCCTTACCTTGACCAGAATTCCCATGTTATCATCAATAGTACATCCCTGGCTGCTCAACTCATAAACGTCCCGTACCAGACTTTCAGATCTCTAGTTTCCTCTTTTGTAGAGCGCTACGAGGCCGTTCATGCGCCGGTAGAACAGCTTCCGCCGAATGAAAGCACTAATCCAACACCAGACTACTTTTGGACATCGGTAACTTATTTTCTTTCTGGGTATGCCGCCAGTTGCTTGTTTGTTGCGGTTGTGCTGAATAGGCTAGTCGCTATGTCGAGCTTGAGATCTACTAATCAACAGTTGAAATTAGCTCCTTGGGCCAAACTCACCTTCCATATGATAGCTTTGGTGTCTTTGGGATATACAATCGTGCAAACCGGAGCCCAGTTCGGTCTCTATGGAGTGCAGCAACCAGCTTCCTCCTACTTGTCGACTTGCTACGGAATACTTTGTCTGTCGCACTGCATTGAGACTTTTATAACTACTACCGCAAACTTGAAACCCTTAGAAGAATCAGACTATTCCCTTTTTGAGTTGAGCAGTGCCTTCTATCAATTAAGCAAATTTAACGCGAGCGTTGAACTGTACGGTTATACGTGTATTGCGTGTTTATTGGGAAGATTCCTCATACACTTCGTGGAAATTTTGAATATCAGACATTACAGAATAGTATTTTCTACCATATTGAATGTCCCATTTTCTCTCTACATGATCTACTTACAGTACACGTCAAACGTGTCAAGTTTAGGGTCCTTTCACTCGTTTCATATGTTCAAGAACGGACCAAAAATCTTATCGATATCCATTGTCATTCTTTCATACGTGTGCTACAAACTTTCGTGCTTAGTAAGAATGGGAAACTTTGGAGCCCGTTCTGGTGGGACAAGCCGTGTGGAAGAGTTGCAATTCCACTCCTTTTGGAAAAACTGGCCCACGTATTTGAACCTCAGTGGCGAAGAAGATTTCTACGCAGTAGCGTTGAAGTTCGCTGTGTTTCTTTGTAATCCAAAACAGGCGAAGAGCAACGGAATCCACAGAGAATTCGAAGATGTCACAACTCCACGGTCGCTACATAAGAGCTATTTTGTCAGTGGCTACATGAATAAAGTCGATACAGTCCCTGTTCAAGAACTTGATTTCAAAAGAGACCTACGATCAACCTCAGTATGGAAACTAAGAATATCCTGGTACATGACGATGGTCAAATACTTGTACCTCTGGATCAGATACTTTTTGAAGGGTAAAAACAACCGGGACACGAAGGACGAAACAGAAAGAAACTTCAACGACTTCGTTACAGAAAACAACTACGTTAAATTCCTCCACGTAAAGGACGAAAAGGACACAGACAAATTTTTGTTACCTGAAGAGGATTATACGGACGACTACGTTCCTGTGGATTCGGAACCTGAAGATAACTACGATGAACTCTACGACGACGAAAATGAATCAGATGATTATGATGATGGTGAATACGAATTGACTGCTGAAAGTAAACACCAACAAATAGACCATGAGCTATATGAAAAGAACAGACAACTTGCAATTGCTCAGGAACTCTTCAACCCAGAACAAATTGAGGAGTTAATTCGGTCACCTAATGAAATGAGCTGGTATCTCTCGACCTGGGCTATATTGAATTTTGAGAACGTTGCAAACGAACGAATGTTGACCAGGCGCAGGTTTGCAAAGCACAACGAACTAGGTATTCTGCGTGAAGTGTTAGCTGAGCAGTCTCCAAAAATACAAGAGATATACGATCATCCACCCAGCCACGATTCCGATGAAGAGGCTGTAGATCTTGCCTGTGTGGTCTGTAAGACAAGTACTAGAAACATTATTCTATGGCCCTGCAAATGTCTTGCCTTATGCGAGAGTTGTAGAATGTCCCTAGGCCTTCGTGGATTCAACACTTGTATATGCTGCAGAAGAGATGTTTCGGGTTACAGTAAACTAAACATCGTTTGAAACCGTCGCACTCTATGAATCTTCGTTCGATAGATTAATTCTTGCAGTTGATATCCTGCCGTGTACATATTAAGTAAATGCCCTTAAATGACAGTCCTGTCTATTTTCATGCCGGGTAATGTTGATCGAGTATTTTCTCTCGTTCGATAAAGGTAAGAGAAACTAAGAAAAAAAAATTTGATATAAAACCTGTCAACATGATTTTTTTACTAACAACTTCTTCTTAGTGTTAGGCTCATTATGAATGTTAAATTGTATTCTTTTTGATTTGTTATTAAAAAACCATAGATCCGAGTTGGCTACGCTGGACGGAGGAAGGTGAATCTAACTTTCATTAGAGGAACTTTTGCTATTGCTGCTTAACTTCTGTTTTTGTAGACCAACAAGATTGACGCTCGAGAGGCAGAGTTCCAAGGAACTAAGCTCTGCAGATTGTTCAACTAAGGGTATTCTTAACGTTCTTTTCATTAAGAGGATCTACTTCTCCTTTGTTTTTCGGAACAAGGTATTGAGTCGTGGTCTAGTTTTGGATGTCTTGAATGGCCTGCATCTTCGGTTGTTGCCATTATTTTACATGGATGGAACAGAAGTAGCCCCGTCAACGGATCATTAGATTAAGTAGGATGCATGATCTTGAGTTCTTTAGTCTGCCCGATAGAAGTTTACTTTTTGGAGGTGTCCTAAATTGAGCTCGGTCATCTCGTTGTCATCCTACCGCAGTATATTCCTAAACACTGTGTAGGCCTTATAGGCCAGTTATCACTTGGGTAAAACCATACTGCAGACATGTCTTTACTTAGTTTTATTTTTAACGTTTATACGCTGTATTGTCCTTGATCTTGTAGCTTCCAGTGTTATACTAGCTCCTGCACCTAGTCTGGTTTAGTAATTTGCTGGGCCAATGTTAGTCAGATAGGATGTCTTCTTTATATTCCTGACTTCAGAAACAATGCACATGGAGTCCTTGGCCAAACAGGTGGCGGAATCGATGTATAAGTGGGCATTATCCGTTGGAAGATCCATTTGTATATCTTTGGTTCGTTATTGTTATAATACTAGTTTAACATATTAAAATTTACATGTACGTTCAGTTTCGTAGTTAGAAAAGAGTGAGGTATAAGAAAATAAGAGTGAATGAGGCCATGCTTAACACTGGTCTATTCAGTGATGGAACAAACGGATTGGGTTTTCGACGTAAACCAAATCAAATGAGTCGGCAGCGGCGAAAACGGCCTTGTCCATAACAGAACCGTTTGGAGCGGCGATGTACTTGACACCGGATCTAGCAGCTCTGTAAACGTTATCTGGGAATGGGAAGAATGCGTCGGAGGATAGAGCAACGTTAGTCAATTTACCCAACCAAGCCTTCTTTTCATCAGGAGTCAATGGTTCTGGAATAGTCTCAAACTTGGATTCGTACTCGGACTTTTCTGGTTCTTCAGTTGGAATTTGACCAGTGACAAACAAGTCAATGGCATTGGACTTTTCAGGTCTCTTGACACCCTTGGCCCATTTGAAACCTAGAACTCTTGGGTGTTGTCTCAACCACCAGTTGTCTGCCTTGTCACCTGCCAATCTAGTACAGTGGATTCTTGATTGTTGACCAGCACCCAAACCAACAACCATACCGTTCTTTGCGTAACAAACAGAGTTGGATTGAGTGTACTTTAGAGCGATAGTAGCAACAGTCAAATCAACGACTGCTTGTTCTGGTAGGTCTTTGTTTTGAGAAACAATCTCCTTGAAAGAAGATTTATTTATGATGGCGTCGTTTCTCTTTTGTTGTAGAGTAACACCGTAAACTTGTCTAGATTCTGAAGCTTCTGGAGTGTAGTTTGGATCGATTTGTAGAATACAGTACTTACCGTTCTTCTTCTTTTTCAAGATTTCAAGAGCTTCTGGTTCGAAACCTGGAGCAATGACACCGTCAGAGACCTCACGGGAGATAATCTTGGCGGTTGGGACATCGACAATGTTGGACAAAGCAATCCAGTCACCGAAAGAAGACATTCTGTCGGCACCACGAGCTCTGGCATACGCGCAAGCTAAAGGAGACAAGTTTTCAATGTCAGCAACGAAGTAGATTTGCTTTTCGACGTCAGACAATGGCAAACCAACAGCAGCACCGGCTGGAGAAACGTGCTTGAATGAAGCAGCAGCTGGCAAGTTCAAAGAAGCAGACAACTCCTTAACCAACGGCCAAGAGTTCAAAGCATCCAACAGGTTGATGTAACCTGGAGAACCAGATAAGACCTTGAATGGTAGCTCCTCTTGTAGGGTGACGAAAGCTTGGGCAGGTTTCTGATGAGGGTTAGCACCGTATCTCAAAGCCAACTGGGTCTTATTTTCTGAGTATTGCTTTCTGAAGAAATCAGAGATAGCAGAATCGTAATCAGCGGTGTGTTCGAAAGCCTTCAAAGCCAAATTGTTTCTTAGGCCACTGGAAATTTCACCCTTTTTCAATTCGTTCAAGAATTGTGGGTAATCCTTAGGATCAGAAAGGATGGTGACTCTGGCGTGATTCTTGGCAGCTGCTCTTAGCAAAGTAACACCACCGATATCGATTTCCTCAACAGCTTCTGGGATGGAAACACCAACCTTGGCAACGGTTTCCTTGAATGGGTACAAGTTACAAACGACAAAGTCAACCTTATCGATGTTTTGTTCCTTTAAATCCTTTTCATCGGATTCCAAGTTTCTGGCCAAGATACCACCATGAACAGCAGGATGCAAAGTCTTGACTCTACCACCTAGCATTTCAGGGGCATGTGTGATAGTGGAGACATCTTCCACTGGGAACCCAGCTTCACGGACCATTTTAGCGGTACCACCAGAAGCCAAGATTCTGACATTGTTTTCGGCTAATCCCTTAGCCAAATCCAACAAGCCTGTTTTATCATAAACAGAAAGAATAGCGGTCTTTGTGTGTGACATCGTAACCTTTGATTTTGACGAATGCGAGTACACTTGTTCGAAAGATTGAACCTAAAGATAGCTTGCCGTTTCAATTCCTAAAGACTGCAAAAAACTGAATTCTTCCTTGGTTATTATAAGCTAAACAATAACCTCAAGAACCACTAAATCTTGTAAAAATATATCTCAATTGTAATAACAACCAGAGAACAAACAATTCTAATCGTAAGAGCTTTTCAATCCTTATTTTTAAGTGTCGAAGGGATACCCAAGTTCATTAATTACTCTAATTACCATTATATTAGTCTTTTTTTTTTTTATTTATTGAAATTGATTTTTACTTTATTAACAAAATCAATCATCTATTCGATCATTTTTCCATACTGATGAGAAAATTCCCAATATTCGAATTTTTTTTTTTTTGCACTTTTACGCTTGGTGCAGACGCAGAACGAAGAAACTGTGAGGAATAGACCGGCTAACTCTTGGACAAATACGGAAATTTAGTCCTGTGTGTGTTTTCGAGGTCTTCCCTACCTCGTTTACCGTGTATACTTTCTCAAATTTTCACATTTCAACGTGATCTGGTGTGGCCCGTATTACGGTTCATTTTGAACGATTTGTGTGAGCTTAAGAAAAAAAAAAAAAATTCCACAAGTCAGAAGTCAGAATGCCTCAGAGTTAAAAAAGAAAATTTTGTCAACGACAAAGAGTAAGTAAACGTTAGACATATACGTGATGCCGAAGTACAAGTATTCTTATGGTTGATCTTAGCTTGAATGAACAGTTCTAAAATTCAATTTTGGAAAAAAAAAGGTGGTATGTTGATGTGAATTAGAAGCTATCTGCAGTAGAGAGATACGGTTTTATATATGTGTTTGTACATAAAAAACAGAAGGCTTGTCCACAGAAGAGGGCAAGCCGGTGTATCCGAGTGAAGATAGATGGTGGGAGGTGAGAAGAATTGTAGAAATAAATGCAGTGATTAGAAATTGAAATGTTTCGATTAAAAAGCACCAGATTATTTTCTGTATCTCCACAAGGACAAAGTGTTTTGTCTCTTCCAGGTCTTTCTTCTACCGGCTTGGGTGTTGTGGAATTTGTGACCCTTGTTGATACCTCTGGATTTCTTACCAGTGGAAGTCAAACCTCTGTTTTCACGGTGCTTGTGGACAGGGTTACAGATCCAGTTGTATTTAGCATCTCTTCTGATAGCCTTGTGAGATGGATCAACTAAGATAATTTCGAAGTACTTGTAGGTAGAATCCTGGTTAACCCAGTAGGAGTTCAAGACTCTCAAGTTGGCAGCTCTTCTGCCGACTCTTTCTTCAGCAGTAGATCTCAAAGATCTTTGGTACTTCAATTGGTTAACACCTTGGTTGGTTGGCTTACCGTAAGTAGCACCCTTGGACACAGGTCTCTTTCTGTTACCACGTCTAACTCTGACACGGTAGATAACGAAACCTTGTTTGGCCTTGTATCCCAATCTTCTAGCCTTATCTGGTCTAGTTGGCTTGGAAGCACGGTGGATGACATTCTTTTGTCTGTATTCCCAGACTCTGACTCTTTGCAAGAATCTCAAGACATCGGATTGCTTCTTTCTTTGCAACTCTTCCAAATATTTGTAGGCACCCATCTTTGATATTGATCGATATGTAGTTTAGTTGATGAGGAGTGTTGAACAAGAAGAATAATAATCCGAAGACAAAACCTATTAGAGCTAAATGATATGTACATCTAAAAGCACAAGAGTAATGAGAGAGGTGATGAGTTTATATAAAACCAATACTGTTCACGGAAAATGGTGAAAAAAAAAACTTTTTCATCGACAAAAGAATTCTTTTTTTTTTTTTTTCAATTTTTTTTTTTAGCGTGGGTCCATCAAAGAGCAGTCATGTAATACGATACGACGCTTGGCACGTGATATTTGGTCATGTGACATGCGTCATACTTGTTACCCGGAAAGTGCTATTCTGTTCTCTTTTTTTTTCCTCTACCCAATGTTTACACTTTCGTAGGATCAGGAAACCTGGACTAGTTGCACGCGCGCGCGCGTTGTGGTGGTTCTGCGCGATTATGCACAAACGGCGCGAAACCCGGCAAGTTCAGTGTTTGTTCCGAGTGAAAATTCCATCACGGTGCACCATCCTGAAAAAACGGAAAATACGTAATTGTGCATAACTTTTCTCAATGGAAGGTACGCGCAGCTTTCAGGACAGAAGTCCAGAATAATACACTGCTGTGATTTGGAACTCAAATCTGTAATATGGCTGGCATATAGAAGGGTCTAGGTCGTGACATAAGGGTACAGATTCCCAACCCGGAAGGTTTCCTTCAGCCTGGGAGCAGTCTTTGGCAGAGATTCGCTGCGAAATGATAACTGTTACAGCTGCAGCTGTGTGCTGCAGCTGTGTGCTGCGTAGCGATTATGTAAGCGTTTGGAAGTGCTCGACCAACTTTTCGGTTTTTTCTTCTGATCGACTATCCGGCAGACAACGATTCCAGAATGTCAACACACTGCCAGCTGAAGCGAGGTAGCTCCACGAATTAAGCGAGCTCTCTGCCGAGAGCTCGCACAGACCCTGCCCCAAATGCTGTTATTTTCCACGCGAGTCATTCGGCCAGACCGAACCTTCTGGCCGCCCCTTTCGTTCGTCCGCGTCACATTAGCGCTGCCATTACGGATCTAGAGTACATCTTTTTCCAAGAAAAGATGTAACAGGTCCCGTCATTATGACATAGTGCGTTTTGGCGGGGCCTGGCGGGGCCTACCGTGCTGGCGGACTTGCATACCTCTGCCTGGAGTGGTGATTTTGTTTTGTCTGTGATGCCCAACCATCTGGGAGCCTCTTTCTTTTTCACACTTTGCCCAACTTTTGGTGTGAAAATGAACCTTGAAACAGTTCAGATCTGTGATCACTATGAGCCACCGGTGAAAAGTGCTTGTCACAGAGAAGTTACAGAAAAGAAACAGGTACTGTTGTCGAAGAATGTCTGCATCGTTGGCTAAAACTATCAGCGGGAGTAACGTTTGACCTTAGCCTTCTGATCAGAAGATATATAAACACATAAATTTCCAAACCTCGCTGACCCACTGAACAAGCAGTTGTATAGGACCGTCAAGACGTACCGGATCAAGGTAAGAGAAGCAGAGGAGCTTTCGCCGGAAAATTATAGACGTCGCGTAGCAGAATACTTTTTAAAAACTCTCTCTCTCTCTCTAATAACCACAACATGGCCGCCTCGGAATTTATTAAGGTGGACGGCGAGGTGCAAACTGCCACCGTGAGTTACGCATTTTCTGACAATGGTGCTGCCTTTGGCACATCCATCCTTTCGCTGGACGAATCGCAGATCATCAACGTAAGCGCATCCACATACACGTTGGCAGCTTCGAGCGGCACAGGACAGATCCTGCCTGCAACCACGTCTGTGCTTCTGCCATCATCCCTCATAACAGACTCTGCATCGATTTCTACCACCGGCAACACGCTGGGCCAGCAAAACGCTACCGCCACAGAATTCGCATCTAATTCGTCATCGACAAGCGCTTCTGCCAGGGAATCGGGAAACGCTGCCGCCGCTGCTCACTGGAAACCAAGAGCCGCCATCTCGGCGCTGCTTTTCGTGTCAAGCCTACTGTTATGAACCACTCACGGTCTGGCAGAAGCCAATACAATAAAGTTACCCCGTCTTCTGTCTTTCCCATCTAACCCCCGATCTCACTATTTGACGCAGATCATCATGTAATGTAATGTAACCGAAATTTATTTTAAGAAAAAACGTTGTATATAATAACAATGACAAATAACAGTACTCACTGTTTCCGAAGAGAAAGGTTTCGCCGTAAGCTCTGTGGCACAAGCCTGCCGCGCTCTCCGGATGAAAAAAAAATAATTGAACCTGGCATGCCAGGTTTAAGACTCAGTGCAACCAATCCTGAAACACGGCTGATGTGCATGCATACGTTATGCCAAAAGTCACGGTTCCCGGTTCCGAATTCCGGAACTATTCCATCTCGGTTGCAGCGCCAGGTGCGGGTTGGCGTGCATCTTTTTTTTTTTTTATCTATTTATTTTAAGGTAACTTCTATTTATGTATTGTTCTAGCTTCGGTCTCTGTTTTAGATTCGGACCCAGTTCCAGTTCCTGTTTCACCATCAAATTTCAGATCTTTTTTCGTTTTTCGCATACTATTTTGCTGCTTTCACTGCTTTCAGTGAAAATCTACAGTTTGCTGGGCGAAGCTTTCAGCTTCGCCCGGCAAAAGAATCCAGGTCATGTGGGCTGGAAACGTTCAAGTGTGAGTGACTTGACCGCTTGGTCGGTGACGGCGAGGCGAAGCAACAGCAACGAGGTGCACGATATCCACTATATCCGGGGCGACTCTGTCGCGCTGTTGTTGTTGTTTTTTTTGGCACATTTTCTATTTAAATTTCCTGATCTGGCCAGAAGACAATTAAGTAAGCACTGCGTATGTTGTTTTTGTTATTTTTGCGTTTTTCGAGTACTTGTCGCTAGCACTAACACGCGTATGCAGCGTTTCCCAATCGGTTCGTCGAAGCCAAGCATCTAATTTAGGTCCTTACACGGACCGCTGCGGCTGTAATGGCAGCGCTGCACAGGTTACCATCTTCGCGAACCAAACGTTGTTGTTTTTTTGTGTCTCTGTTTCAGTTTTCAGTGCACTGGGATTTCGTGCTTTACGGTAGCGGCTTGCATTCTATCTTGCTGTTTGGCGATCTGGAATGTGGCATATCGAAGAATGACAGGAAAAGTAAAGTTACGTACTTTTTGAAACGGTTCTATATTTAGGTTTTTGTTAGCAACCTGTCTTGCTTGGTCCTGTTATTTCATGTTCTTGTTCACGAATGTGTACCGTAGTGGTAAGATATATTCCGCAATTGGGTTAGCACTGATCAAGGCAGTTCAGCATCCAATTTAAAAAAGAAAATTGTATTGCTGGATTGGTGAGTTGAGTGGTTCTTCAGTGGACATAAGCCTCAATGCGAGCATTACGAAGTAGTGTTTTGCTTTGTTTTTGATTTCGAGCCTAATATATATATATAAGAGAAGCGTTTGTCAACACAGGTAAAGATAGATCTCTGTTTAGTTTGAGAATTGAATTAGAGTACTGATCTAGCAGACAGTCAATTAACGAGCAAAGATCAATCAACGTATCGATTTGCCCATATTCACAAACACACAAACACTACTATAATAATAATAAAATGTCTGCCGCTCCATTGACTCTAGTACAAGCCGCTGCTGTCGCTGCTTCTTCCGTTTCCGCCGCTGCTTCTTCTGCTGCTATTGGAATGGTCGGTAACGGTAACAGTTCTTCTGTGGTCACCTCAGATGCTAGCAGCAGCAGCACCGGTGTCATCTCCTCCATGGCTTCTGGAAGCGACGCCTCTTCTACTGGTACCGAGTCTTCCGGTAGCTCTTCCTCCACTGGCGCTTCAGCTTCTTCCACTTCTGGAAACGGTACCGTCGCTACTTCCGACAACGCTGCCCCAGGAATGGTCGCTAACCCAATTAACGGCAAATACAGCATCCTTTTCGGTTTGATGATGGCTGGTTCTTTCATCTTTGGTGCTGGTGTCTAAGCGAGCTCTCTTACTCAACTCATCTCTCATTCTCATTCCATTCACAACAATGGTCTCCCGCACGATCATGATCGTACATCCATAATAGAGACCGTTTCGTTCCATGCATCAGGTAGTGTCAGTCTACATTATTCCTTTCCATCGGTCTGTACAATTACAATGCCCTGACATAAATATATAAAATCTTTCCGCTAAATAGGTAAACTTAAAATATATCAAAGTTTTAAAACTTAATTTGAACATTCGATTCGATTCCACTCATGATACATCTCGTGTGATGCCAAAAAAAAAAGACTCCAGTGAACAAGTTAAGTTACGTTAACACCAATTGCCACTGTGTTCTAGTCCAGTCTAAACCCGCTTCACGCTTATAGAAACGCAGGTGTTTTTCCCCAATTTGATACGTTCTTTATACTTGCAGGTAAGGTAGAGTTGAAGTAAAGAGAGAAGAAACAAAGAGAAAAAAAAAAAAGATGGCTAACTTTGTTGTCGCCTTGTGGGAAAGCGTCTTCCAACCAGGAACGTCGCCCCAATTGGTCGTTGCTACCCATATCTCCTTTTTCCTATTACTTTGCGTCTTGGGATCGCAAATTTATTTGACTAAAAACATCCATTTCATCGCGTTGACCGTAATTGCCACTCTGCTATGGATTACAGTAACATGGTTTATCTTCGAACTGAATAGCATAAAGCTCAGTTCAAACCAGGACCTGCAAGCGGCAGAATCCAAGAAAACGGACGTTGTCGAAGACTCTGGGCCCGTCGAGAGCGAAACTTCAAAGGAAACCGCTCAAACGGATCAATCGTCGTCTACTCCAAGAAAGCGGAAAACCAAATCAAGAAGAGCTTGAAGCTCAGTGTCCCCGGCTGTTCAGAATCGCTTATTCGTTATATCTGACAAGCAATAGCTTTTCAACTGACCTTAATTGTACTAAATACTATATAGATTCGTCATAATCGAAAAAAAAAAAAAATACTGTCCGCCAGTACTCTATAGTTTCAAAACAAGCGTTGAGCAGTCGTCTCTGCGACTGAATTTGCTATAGTTTTCTGATAAAACGCCACTAACACCAAAGATCGTGATCTCTCGCATATGTGTCAATGGTGTCAACACTGCTTTAAGATTCTTTTTTACCGTTTCTTACATTACATGGTGGCCCTTTCAATTTTCTGTCGATGAATGTTCATAAAGCGTGCAACTTCAAATTTTGGAAGGAAAAAAAAAAAAGTTGATATAGAAACGAAATGAATGGGCAGAAATGAAACTAAAACTTCCTCTTTAACCACGCCGGAATTGCATTACAAGATCCAGATTGTTTATGAAAGTTTAAGGGTATTTGGTTCTGTTCAATCACATACTTAATCATCTGGGTTTTCGTTGAAGTGCATACACAAGACGCTAACGAACAAATTACGACTCAAAAGTCAATTTACCCATTGAATTTCACCAGGGTACATTCTTTGAAAGAGCAGTCAGGTAGAAAGACACTGAGTGACAATCACCCGCTGAGTTAATTTTGAAACGTTCTAAACACCTTTGTTGGCTATCGCAGAAGATCAATATTGCATAGTGTTTATCCGTTTGTTTCCAACTTACGTTTTAGATCTCCATACTCCTTTTCCCGATCTTAAAATATGGACGCTGGTGTAGCTGCATTAGACCACCGACGCGGAGCGGGCGTGTCGTCAAAGGCCCAAATGAGAAATAAGCTTCTCCAGAGTGATATCGGCGATATTGACATTACCAAGGAACAACCGATTAAAAAACAAGGGAGAAATTCAATACCGGACCTTGAACAAGGCCCACCTGTAGTTCCGATTCAAGCACAGCAATATAACCTCTCTCAGTACGGCTATCCGTCGCCATATCAACAGCAACAACAGTTTCAACAACAACAACAGTTTCAACCACCGCAGCATCAACCGAGGCCACAGTACAACTATCCAGAAGAAGGGAGCAGAAAATCTTCGATGTCCTCATCGACTGCTACTTTCTCTAACTTCTTCAAAGGAAAATACAAGAAGCTTAATAATAAAAGGGCTAGTGGATACGATGAAAAAGCCGACGATGATGATAACACGGACTTTGCAGACCATGACTCCTCGTTTCTCACATTCAGCGATATCTCTTCCATGAGGAATAATGGTGGACACGCATATGGTTACGGTGGACATCAGGATGACACTTCTCCAATTGTACCAACGCTTGTAACATCCGGAAATACAGGCTCGATGAACAGTACTGAGTACAGGAAGGTAATGATGAATCAGAAAAAAATGACTCTCAACAGCCTTGCTAGGCAGCAACAACAACAACTACAACAGCAACAACAAGGTCAGCAGTTCGGCCCCCCTGGGCCGGGTGGTCCTAGAACTATGTCGTTGCAGAGCTTCCATCAACGTCCTATGGGAAGGCCAGGTGGTCCTGGTGCAATGATGGGCCCAGGAGGAATTCAACAGCCTAGAACAGGCATGCCACCTAATGGAACTAGGTTCAATTCGTTAATGAGTGGAGGCCCCTCTCCAATGGCTAATAGATCGGGATATCCACCACAGCAAGTGCCTCCTAGTGATCCGCGGGCAATGTCATTGACTGCTGATAGACGTTTGCCGGTTGCAATGAATGGAAACCCTCAATTAAGAAATGGATATCAAGGTCAGTATGTCGCGTCACCTGTTGGGCAACGCACTCCTGCCGCTCCTGGTCAGTACAATGGACCAATCCCACAAGGGGGACCTCCAGTTGTAGCAGGTCCACAGTATGGCCCTAACTACGGTCCAAGAGCTATGTCCTTGCAAACACAACCTCCCTCTAATCCACTTTATCGTCAGGAGCAACGTGCGTCCGGGGATAATGGATTTGATAATAAAGAAGCTATACGATCACTGGCACCTCCACCGCAACAATTATCAAACAAGGGAACCTCTGGTTCTTCCTCTTCGTATGCCAGTGTTAATAGTGTTATCTCAGAAATGACTTCCGAGCATAGCTCTCCAACGACTCCCTCTAATACCTCCTCTGATGAAACAAATCAAGTACCCTCCTTACCAAGATCGCCGTTGAAATATCAACTACATGCCACTCTTTCTAATGAGGATGTGGATACAGAAAAGGGTAATGGTTTCCACAGCTTTAACGAAGAGGACGAAGATCAGCAGACTTACAGTGACAGTAAAGGTGATTCACACAACGACAACGCATTTGATTCCGATCCAGTTGTAAAATTGAATATTTTGACATTGAGTGAACCTGCAAGGCAGGAACTGCAGATGGATGAACAGAACACAGCAATTGGATATAAACAAGGAACAAAGAGCAGTACATCTGCTCCAGATTCTCAAGCAAGTGGAATCAATCTCAGGGCATCTTCCGCCTTGACAAGCAATATTTCTACAGAAGCTTTTCCTACATCGAAGATTCAAACTGTGGACCAAGACAACAAGGTGCAACCGGTTGCAACAAAGCATTCAGAAGTTTCCTCAGTAGTGAAAAGTGAAATACGTAGTCAAAATGGGGACCATTTGCAATCAAAACGTTCTTCTCGTATAGAGTCTTCCGGTGAAAAGGACTTACGAAAGTCAAGCAGCGGTTTTCAAATGGCTAAAAACTTCCTGATGAAAATCAAGAGAACTAAGAGCAACGACCTGAAACCGTTGTCAACTCTTCCCTCACCTTCCGGTAGTAACAGAAATTCTGTTAGAAGCTCAACGATAGCTGACGAATCAGACCTTCCACAGCATGATACATTTAGGAGGAAATCTTCTGTATCCAGTGATAGACGCAGGATGTCGTATCATTCTCTGTTCTCTGCCTCATCTGCAGGTAATCAGCTAGACCACCTCAGCAATTCAAGGGATAAGACATTCGATAGATCAAGTACAATGCTGCAAATTCGTAAGTCAATGATTATTGGCGAGAGCACAGAGATACAAGAAGAGCCCACTTTAGAACAGGAAACTGTACAAAGGGTAAAACCAACCGCCGGTGTTCCATATAAACCATCTTATGCTTCTGAAAATGAACCTCAACAACCAGTTTTGATAACTGAAGAAAACTTGAACATATTGGGACAGAACAACAACCTAATGAAAGAGCTGCAACTGGTTTCTACAGAATTGGCAGAGTCCATCGCCAGAGAAGCAAGATTGGAAAACGAGCTAGAATCAAAAAGTCCCAAGGACACGGATTCACCACAAGCCCTTTCTTTACTGGACTTTGAAACAGAATTGAGAAAGAAATCGTCAAAGATTGTCGAACTGATTCAACAATTAAATGAAGAAAGGCTTAAGCGCTTCATTGCTGAAGAACAAAACCTACTGTATCAGCACGGTACAAAATCTTCTCCAAATGAGTTGGTCTTCAAAATTCACGAACTCCAGACACAACTCCAATCTAAAAATCAAATCATAGAACAATTACAGAGCCAAACAGAGGCATCCATATAGAAACCAAGCAAAGTTGATTGTGGTCGCAGTTAGTTCAAAACCCTGTGTTTATTATCTGCCTTGCTACTTTCTTTTCTTCTCAGGGACGCACAAATACATGGTATATAATCAGGATTCAATACATTTATGTAGAATGAAACACTATAACAGTTCGTTGTGGTATACTCGGTAAAATTTTGACTGGTCAAATCAGCCTTATGGGACATACAGCTGACTACTTTTGTAGTTTATCACTTTCTTGCCAAATTGGTACGCTTTACTGAAATAGCCGGGCTCCTCCAAAAGAATTCAAAAACTAAAAAATAATGAAAAAATAAATTTAAACATGAACCTTGAAAGCTCTGAAGGCATATCAACAAAGCCGTGGAGGTCAGCAAAAGGGCTACAACATAATCAAACACCCCAACGATGTCTAAGAGAGGTTTCGGTATGTTTAATTTATTTGGTATCAGGAAAATTTCACGGGACAGTTAGCAGAGAGGTTGTATCGAATTTTAAAGGTGACGACGACAATACCCAAATTTATCTTTTCACCGGTTACGATTGACTACGGCGTCAGCAATGAAGACGAAACGACAGGGTTGTGTGAGCCTGCCACAAAAGTGTAGTTCACATCTTAGAAGGTTTCGCTAGCAGACGGTGTTGTATAAATACAGCAGTTCTTAATGAAGAATATTGATAATCACAACAAATTGATCTAATTGAAACATTATGCTGCAAAGAATAAGTGCTCGAACAATCCTTCGATAAACCTGAAACAACTTCCCGCTCAGGTAGAATTGAAATACTAACTATAACCGCTATACGATGATTCTTGCAGATTATGAAGAAGAAAGTGGCTATCGCGAAGCGAGACCACACTTTTCCAAGAGGCAAAGACTGCCTCCCGTGGTGATGCTTTGTAAGGATATGATGCCTGATATAAGAACCATGGGTGAGTCAGCCAAAGCTTTTCCTGAGGATATTAAATTCTTGAGTGAAGCTATCGTTCACGAATTTGGAAATGAGGAGTACTTTAACAACGCCCTTTTAAAGACTTTCAGAGCTGTCGTCTTGGAGCAGCCACATAAACAACCGGGTATTGCTCTTTTAACTATGGTACTAAACTCGGCAAAACCAGAAATTGGCAAAAGCGTGTTGAATTACTTCTTCGACCAGGTTCAAGCTTTACTGAATTCAAGTCATGATTCTGAATACGAGACCAAGTCTCATGATACCGGACCTTGGGATAAAATTAAGTTGATTCTTAGATTTATCTCAATCTTGTCTCCAATGGTTATTCCAGATGACTTGATTGAACTCTATAGGAGATTGTTGCAATTTGCCATTGACATAAACAACTCTACCGAAAAGAGATCTCCGCTATCCGAAGCCATTTATACCAACACTTTGTTGAATATTCCGTATTTGTTTTACTTCAATTCGGATAACCGAGCATCTTTAAAGACTCTAGTGGAAGATGTATTGATCTTTGTGGAAAATGACTATAAAATCAAGGATTCTGATATTGAACTTCTCAAAGCGTACAACAAGAACTCACCTTACGAACCAGTTCACTGGGTGACCGCAGTCTTGCCAAACGTGAAGGATGCATTGGCCAATGAAATGCAACAATTAAGCTCCGTCTTTTTGAATTATGATAGCCTTTTGACTCAACAAACCACAATCCATTCCTTCAATGAACCTTTAAATTTACCTACTTTGGAACAAATTCTTCCATTTTCAGGTTTAGACAAGGGTTTTGGTTCAGTTGACAGTCTATGGAAAACCCCAAGATATTCATTCGAAGTTTATTTACCAAACAGCGTCGGTCCATTTGCCACTGTGATACCTACTACCACTTATACGGGTATGTTGTTCCAGGATATTCTTCTTGATATTATAGAAAGCATGGAGTTCAACAGACTTGAGGTAGCAAGACAGCTCGTCACTATCGATCTTTTCTTCGCTCCAGGTATTTTCACTGAACCGGGTCTTCCTGTCGCCCAACTCTTGGAGCAATTTGAGGAAAATCATTCAGGAACTACATTCAAAATTGAAGATTTAGCCGTTGGAGCCATTTTGCAGTTAACATTCAAATTGCCAACTGTTTCCCAATCATTTGCCTATTTCTACTCCCTTTTAGTTGAGATTTGCAAAAATTCTCCAAAAGCAATCGCTCCCGTGTTTGGTAGGGCTTTTAGGTTCTTCTACAACAATTTGGACAAGCTAGATTTTGAATTAAAGGCTCGATTCCTGGATTGGTTCTCCATTCAAATGGGTAACTTCAACTTCTCATGGAAGTGGAACGAATGGGAAACCGACTCAGTTCAGTGGTGTAGAACTACCTATAACCCAAGAGTCATTTTCATTAAAAACTTAATAAGAAAAGAATTAAGACTTACCTCGAACTCTGCTGATGTTGAGGAGAGTGTCACTGACGAATTCCAGAAATACATGGATCCATCTTTCATAAAAAGAGAAGACCTAATTCACTACTACAGCTCTCTCTTCAAAAATTTCCAATTGGATGAGGATGATTTACGCAACAACGAGTTATATTTCAGGTCGCCATCGTTCCCGTTCTATGAGAGTGTTATCAACATTTTGGATTTCTTCCACAAACAACCTGATACCAGATCTATTGCCGAGCTAGAAAACATACTAAAAGACGTTGCTGATGTTCACGGATCAATTATCGAAGATTTCAACAGATTTACTGTGACTTTATTGATTCAAGCGATTGTTTTCTGTGGTAGCAGATCTCTTTCTCATGCGAATAAATATATCGATGATTCTAGAGAAGAGTTGAAAGCAATCTTGGCGCAGATTGAGGTATCTCCAGAAGTCAAAGACCAGTGGATATGTGAGGCGGTTATTAGATACTGGAACAAAAACTCACAAAACGGTTACTTGATTTTGGACTCGTTGAGATACAATGGATTAGTGTCGAGTGGAGCCGTTTTGAACTTTTCTCTCACCGAACAATACGGAGTGAACATGAGTCTTGTTGACTCAACCTCTATCGAATCAATTTTCAGAATCCTAAACGAGCTGGCAATAGCAACTGACAAGAATGTGGAGCCTTTCGAATACGTCTTCAATAGACTAGTAGGTGCTGCTAATGACGTAGTGTCCCAACTAAATACATCTGATGCCATTGTTGTTCCAGACCTTGACCAAGAGGTCCAGGCCACTGATGAAGAGTTACCACTGTTGGATCTTGCGTGGAAATACGAATCTATCATGGGCTTTTTGAAAAGTATACTTAGAAAGTACTCGGACGAGTTTAGTGTTCTGACAGAGAAAACCATTACCAACGTGTCACAAGGTGTGACGCATGAACCTACCAAACAACAACTAAACAGGTGGATTTTAGAAGCTGCAGAATTGTGAACAATGAAAAGAACTTGACATGTTACCTTTGAATTTGGATTTCTACTAATTTCCTTTTCGAGATCAGATTTTAGAGTTGCGTCTGTCTTTCTCTATGTTCGCTTTCACTTTTATGTTGCGATCAACACCACCCAAAGCTTCTCATATCAATGTGTATTATATAAAAAGAAGAAGTCATCAGTTTTGAATACTTAGAATGTGAAAAGCTCAAAAATCATAGTTTACTTAAAGTATCTAATAAATCATTTATGTATAACGGTGTTGTAGGTGTCTGCTCTAGTGAGTACGTCGTGGTATCGTTGATAATCTTCCAGAGATTCAGGCGGCTCAGCAGATTCGTCCATATTATAACTGATGTTGCTTGAACGAGAGCCCATTTGCGATGTTGCTGCTGTATTATGCATGAAGTTGTCTGACGGATACGGTCGTAGGTATGCAGTAGACAACTCAGAATCTGTTTTTGACCTAGCGTCCGTGTCGTAATCGTCTGCGTTGACATGAAGGTATTGAGATGAAACCGACTCCACCTTTTTCAAATCGAAGGAATTAGTGAGATCCGCTAGGTACTTGTACAATTTCAAAAACTTGATGAAATCATCCCGCCCGATATCTTGACCACTGAAACGAAATTTTTCATAAAGCCCAATAAACTCTTCTAACTGGTCCAAATAAGGTCTTTTCGCCCTCTCAAAAAATTGGTGAAGTGCTTCTCTGTAGGTTGTCCTGAGATCCGCCTCAGTGACAAAATTCGTAAGCAAAGCCCCATCGAACCGAAACCTATCGGAGATATACTTCACAATTTCTGCGTATTTGAGAAACCCAGGAAACATATCACTGTCTTGTGGTTCCATGCCAGCATGTAAGACATTTTCCTTTGGTATTTTGAACTTCTCGCTGAGCTCGCCAGCTTTCTTCATATTTTCGATAACGTATTCCCTAGAAGGCTTATGACGCATATCTTGGGCAGTCACTGGAATGTATCGCTTCGGGAGGTCTTGCAAAGACCTGCGAAAGATCAATATACGCGCAAAACTTATGGAAATCCCAAACACTACCAATACGACAACGGCACCCACCACAATGAAAGTATTGACCGCATCGTTATTAGACCGTAACGCTTGTACAATACAGTCTAACGGGAAAACAACAGAAAATCCAACAAACAAAAGGACAAAAATTGCTTGTGTCGTATGATACCATATTTTATACCAACTTGTTACCATTCCAACTCATATCTGCTACAGTGATCATGCAACCAGTAATTCCTATATTTTCCTGAACAGAGAAGAGAAACAGTGTTACGAGGGAATTAGTTCAGTGTATAGTATTTCTCCAATACAATTTTTAACCCTGAAACACTGTGGGTATCCGTCTTAACCTGAGCACACTCAAAGCCACTTTCACAACGACCTGCTGATCCAAGTGTTGCGACTCCAGCTAAATGATTATTGTCTTCTTAACGCATCTCAATTGACATTTAATATGAAATCGTTTCGCTGCTTAGTAAATTTCATATTTTTTTTTTCAAGCATGCTATATGCTTACATCATACTGAATGAGAAGACAGAAGGTTACCCGGTACCCATTTTTGGCGTAGAGTCTCGTATTCAAGGAAAAAGTTTGAAAAGTTAACAAAAAAACGGAAATGCTATTATATGACATGATTTCAAACACAGCGGTGGGATATGATTGCAGGGGTGCAGAGGGCAGGATCGAATCGTAACGTACTGAACCAAGAGGCTATCGAGAATATCGAGCGAGGCATTGTACCGGAAAAAGGGTTTCTCGTGTTATAATTATTGGAAGGCAAGTTCTACAGGCTTTTTGATATATATTCTTTTCTTTGCATCTGGGTATTAGGTTTTTGGGATATAACAGCACGAAAACATGTTGAGACTAGGAATCAACGTACAGAGAGGCAGCTCCGTGTTGAAGAGCGCCATTGCACGCAATGGCTTTGCGGTCAGAATGAATAGCACCAGCGCTGCAGATGCTGGCGCATCTGCAGCCGGCAATATGACGTGGCCGCAATTCTTCCAGCTACGCAAGAAAGAGCGTGTGTTCAACACCGCTTCATCGGTGTTGACTGCGATAGTGTTTGTGAACGGGTCGTGGTTGTACTTTTCGACGCTTGAAATCGACCCAACGCAAAGCATCTTCGGGTTTGACCCGCTAATGGCCATATCTGCTGGTATGATCACGTGCGCTGGTATCGGCTGGTTGCTGGGCCCAATTCTAGGCACCGCATTGTTCAAGGCCACTTCCGGTGCGAAGTTGGTACAGTACCAGAAGAAGCAGCTCTCGTTCTTGGCCAAGATCCAAAACAACAGAGTCAACCCGCAGTCACAATCCTTCAGCAACCCTGTGCCGGATTACTACGGTGAAAAGATCAACTCTGTAACGCAGTACAGACAATGGCTAAGGGACTGCCATTCCTACAAGAGAAAAGCCAGCGAGTTCTTGTGAAATAAAAAAAAGGGAAAAAGACACCAAGACCCTCCAAAATTCTTCCTTGCGCACTGTTTGCACTTTGCCCGTATGTACATATGTGGATATACTCGGATATATCTAAACCAAATATAGTGTTGATATGTAAAGAAACATTCGTCCAAATCTATTGAAAGAGAGACAGAAAAAAAAACATATTTATGGATGCGGCGAGGTTCGAACTCGCGCCTGTTAACTTTAACAGACCTGCATGTTCTGGGTAGCTGTCGCATATTTCCCCTAATCTCTCCCTGTCCCCGGCCAACGGTTAGCCGCCAAGCAATGTCCCACAGAAAAGATCTTTTCTGGTCCTCAAAACCCGTTTTGGGTTTTAAGGGTAGCCGGGGGGCGGTGACACCCAGAACCGGCCGTGGACACGCTTCCTTTGGAAGGAAGCGTGTTCACGGCGGCTACGGTGGATTCTCGGACGTAACCGGAATGTGTCACCGCCGGAAATTCAGATCCGGAGGGGAGAAACATAGGAAGCGGTTTTCGACAGCGCGCTGAGCCAGTGGGCTCAGCGCTTCGTCCCTGAAGCAGGCGCCTTAACCGCTCGGCCACACACCCAGTCCTTATATGTCTGTCGGTTCTTGCGATGTTTGCAGATTAGTTCGTTTGCGTCGAATTATCCACCGATGGTCCTTGTGCCAGGCGCTGTCGCCCGTACATATTTATTAGTGCAACAGCAAGCTGTTGCGCTTTTATCTGCTGACAGACTACTGGCAGAAACAGCCAAGCCAAGCTAAGCCGTAATGGGCAAATTACAAGCGCCTGGTCTGTGTGTAACTCTTGCCTGCCAACAGCGTTCACTCCAATTTTATCACTGAGATGCTGAGATGCTATAAGATCGGAGAAAATGAGACGCGCGATGTGTGAGTTCCGTATATGGTGATTTGGGAAGAATTACATTTTTTTTGGGAAGTTAGAATTTTTGTCTTTCTGATCACGTGACTGTATCGTACCCTCTCCATAGTTTCTATCCATTTCATAAAACTCAAATTTCCCCCATCAAAAATCAAGTTTACTTGCGCTTTAAACATCACGGTGGTTTTCAATTACTGAAGCTGAACGAACAGGTTTACATGAAAAAAAAAGCACGTCTCTTTCAACAATCAGTTCCCACTTGGTATTGCCACAGGTGCCGAAATAACTACAACAGCTTTATGCAGCTGACACTTGTGCTACGCTGGTGCTGAAAAGAAATAGCTGTTTTAGTGATATAGCGCTTTACTTTTGGGCTTTCCCTTTTTTCGTTTTCTGATTTCCTTTAAAGATCATCATAATCATGTTTGATACGTTCCCAATAGAGCTGCTTCCAGACGAGCTTTTGGCCGAAGTTGTTACTCATGTACCGCAGCGTGATAGGATTAACTTATGCCTTGTGAATAAACGGATCTCAAAGCTCGCGCTGCCGATTTTGTACCGCAGGATATACCTAAACGACTCGAACGTAGTGGAAAGTGACATTGTAAACCTCGCAATCAACTGGACTTACTTGTATATACCTCCGAATGAGGCCGAGTGTTGGTCTCGAGGGCTGGCTAACGCCAAACTTGATCTTCTTATACGTACGCTGTCGAGCAACAGCGAGAAGTTGAATCTAATTCAGTGGATACGGATCAACTGGGATTTGGACAAGAAGAAGCAAGCAGAAGTGTTACGGCTGTTATGTACTTACTCTAAGTCGATTGTGCGGTTGGAAAACGTTACTGATCCGGATTGTAACGGGATTATCGCCAATGGGATCCAGTCGAGTCGCAACGTTACCAGTTTTGATACTGCTCCACCGAATTCAATGCCTGAGGGGGAAGTTTCGAGATCATATTTGCCAGATTTGGGCGTATACCTAAGTCAGCGGATATCTTCCAACTTGTCACATATGACGCTCTTCATGGATCCAATCCAGTTGTTCAACTGCATATATCCCTTGCAGTTCAAGTTGCAAATAAACGATTTGAAATTACACTGGAGGAAAGAGTACTACCCTCCAGACCAGTTGAGGATACCGCAGAAACAATACCCGTTGCTCACAAAACTTTCGGATGTTTTCGATGTAAGAACGTTGAACGTGTTAACGATTATATCATGGAACGAAACTTTGAATAAACGTGAACTAGAGATATTGACGGAATTCTACGAGTTCACCGAGATCAGAGATTTGTCACTCATTTCTATGAGACAAAATCCAACCATTCTTATCGAGCTCTTCAAACGATTGAAAAATTTGAAAAGATTAAAGACAGATTTCTTACACGAGTTCACTCCGCATCCAGTGTCCACAGATGTGTTTCTGGCCATTCTGTTAAACTGCAGACATCTCCAGTTCTTGGATCTAAGGTTTGAGAATATCGACCGGCAGATAATTTCCATTGAGGGCTCGAGGTTCAAATTTCTACATAATTGCCATTGTGACCACTGCAACCATGTTTTCCAAGACATCCTTTATGGCAAATTCTTCAATTCATCGAAAGACATGGTTATACGAGACTTGAGCGATCTAATAGCAAAAGATATATTTACCATGATGAAATATCTTTCCCTATTGCCTTATTCAAAAGCATTCGACATATACCCATCGGTCAGAACGCAACCAATGAATCTTTCGGATTTCGTAACCAAGATTAATGAATACAATAGGCATTATAAATCCATGCATAGAAACGCTACTCCAATTGAAGCAATCACCGAGTCAGACGTTATCAAATGTTACCATGCAATGGTTCATCACAATAAAAAGACTTACACAACAATACTTTCCAACTTGAAAAAGTTGAGATATTTGGTGTTGAACGATGTGCCATCCATCATTATTGAAGAAGAGGGCACCCGTGTTCCGGTACCAGTATTTTTTAATAATGGTTACAAATCTAATATGAGAAATTGTTAACTACAGTTTGTCGTCTTTTATATACGTAATGATGTTCAACGATACTGGAATTCAGCAGCAATGTTTACGAGAGTAGGTTGTCCATTTTGGGAAAATCGGCCACATCCATCCCGTAGAATAAGTCGAAATCTGTTGAATCAAACACTTGTTGCAAGAACTGGGTAACATCTATAGTTTCTGCTTTGGCGGAATGTGTCTCTTCCAATTTCTCAAGAGCGTGCTGATAGCTTGAAGAGAAGAGGTTGGGTTCATAGTTTTTACACATCATCTCAACCTTCAAATTTACATCATTCTCTGTGAGGCTAAATCTAGCATTCCAAATCTTTATTACATCATCATCTGGCAGCTCTACGTCTTTACGGGTAATTCCCAACTTGTCCAAGACATCATGCTTTTCGTTTTTTAGGATAGTCAGCATATGACCCAATGAGTCCTCTCTGCCGATTAAGTTGAAAGTTAACTTATATTTGAATAGCCTTTTGAATACATGATAAAAGTAAGGGAATTCGTTGAAATACGTAGTCGATATTTCATCCATCAACTGAACAATTTTTTGCTTGCATGAATTACGAGCTCTTAGTATAATTGCAGGCAAAATGACTAGGACTTTATTCATGGATATCTCTACCATTCGGCTTGAGTAAGACACAGGTGATAGGGGTCTAACAAAATGCTCGTTCCATATGGTAATCAGCTCATCCAAAGATGTCAGAACAGCCGCCATTCCTTCATTGCTGTGATTTAAGCGTCCGTGATTAATCTGTAATTTGGCCAATGCGACGATGACTTTCCACTCCCATTTGACCATGGGGTTTTTATCTTCGAAATTCAGTTTGTTGAGTGTGTCTATAGCAAGTGTATAATTCACATGTGTTGGATCATCGACACAACATTTTAAAAATTTCAGTATTAAGTGATCGTTAGGTAGTTCCGGTACTCTCATTGATCTCCCGTTAAAAGTATCATTTCCGTTCAACACCGCTAGTTTTCTGTCCCACTGGATGGCGTTTATCCAGGTACTTTTGCATTCATCACTGTCAATATTTGTCCATAACTGCCACGTGACTCCTGTAGAAATGCAGTGGCCCATAATCAATCCCATCAACCCATCGTTGGCATTTAACCTGCTACCGTCATTATCATGGTAGCTGCACCAGTTGTGAAATCTAAGTATCAACCATACTCTCAGTTGTAGCAAAGTAGTTTTTTGGAACAATTTTGTATTTAGCAGCCAGTGCTTGATGATGTTGATGTGATCCTGAATCAGCGTATTATGGGGGTCGAACTCAATCAGGAAAAAATTCATGATCAAGTACGTCAGCATTAAAAGTGTTGATTCGTGTACTTTATCATTCAATTTACCAGGGTTGTCAGTGTGTCGTTGGAAGAACTTTTCGAGCAGGTTTTTGAGTTCGGCAAGATCGAAAACGGATATCAAGGGATGAATCTTGTCAACGTAGTACGGATAATATTTCGACCAAAACTCGTATTGGTTTGGTATATAGGTTTCCATCCTCTCAGCTGATCGAAGTGTCGAAAACTCTGTCGCTATCTGGTGGTACAATTGATCTTCTGACTTTTCAGACCGGTTAAACATCGTGATGGCCTTTAAAGAATTAGGGAGTTTCATTACCTTATCCCTTTCGTTACGATCAAAACTTCCCCTTGCAGTCTTCTGTAATACATCGATAACAGCATTAGTTATCCTTAAATATGGATCTCTGTCACCGATTGCAGCGTCCGAAAATAGTGCATTGAACCATGTTGCGGACCTCTTAGAGAAAATCTTCAAACCTTTAGGAGCCATATTTATGTACTCTGGGATCCCAAAATAGCTGATATACTCATATTTGGCCTTCTTAAAGATGGGCTCCTCCACATTCTCTGAATAAACGCAGTTCTCGCCAAGCTTTACACAGTTACCGCATGAGGGTTTACCTCTATCGCACTTCGTCTTACGACGCCTACAATTCAAACACACCAGGGTAGGCCTGTGCCTTTTCTTGACTAATGGGGGAGAACTCATGTCACAAAACGGGGGTGGCAGACTTTGTTCCTTTACAAACGCTTTTAGTAGAATTGTGCCTCAATGCTCTTGTCGTTATCGATCAATTACAAGTCTCGTGCAGCTGAGTATTCCCAGGCGGAAAATTAGCTGTTTCTTTAAACCTCTGATCGTATGTAGCAATGCTTCAGATTCGACATTCAAACAAGGCAGTACAACCATAATAGTGTTTTAATTCATCCATATACTGCACATTGTTCAGTTTATAATTCCGACACCCAAAACATTATCATCAAAATCGAAAAACTCTACGCGATTTTACGCTAAAAGTATATATAATTCTACTAAAAACATGCTATATAATGTAATATACGTTCGTTTTTACTGCATAGCTGTATTGTACGCACATGCTGATCGGCGAAAGCTGTGGGTGAGTAGTCCTAGCCCTCTATGTCAGAAGACTAATCTGTTTCAATATATGCGTAGTGATGATCATATGTTGTGGCTTGAAATTTTTCAGCTTCATAGAAAAATGATGTATACTTAAACTCCAGTCAATCGCGATGAGATGAGATGAGACGAAATTAGATGTAATGTAATGCGATAACAATCCCGAGTGAGTGTGCTAAAAGGCTATTAATCACTGTTTCAGGGTTTATTTGGTGTGTGTCTTACACTTGGTGCTTGAAAGGGATAGAAGAAACGCTGGCTTCATCATGAGAATTACGCCTTGGAGATCTCGATCTGAACTCGAGCAGTTGAAACAGTGGTTGTTCGTTGATAGTACACCCGCAACGAAGAGAAGGGCTATACAGAGGATTGATGCATACATTTCTAGAGGCCCATATCTCCCTCATATAATAGAGTTCACTGTGCGGTTGATCCAATGTCAGCTTAACGATAACAGTGAGGCACAGGACGGAGACGATATGGAGTACTTGAAATGGCAGTACTGTATGGTTTTAATAAGGTTTGTGAACGGTATGCTGGACCCAGTCCAACAGGCACAGTTTGCGATCCCTTTGCATACACTGGCAGAAAACATTGGTTTGCCTAGTTGGTTTGTCGAGCTGAGACATTTGAGTACCCACGAAAGGGAATTACCTAGTCTTGAGATGTTACGGTTGTGCTGTAAGGAAGCGATACAGTGGACGTGGGATAACTATTGGAATAACGATGAGTACGAGGATGAAGACGACGAAGATGGTTCTGGTGAAGACGCTGGTGCTGACAAAGTTGGAGATGGCGGCTCCGATATAAGTCAAAGGAAATCAGAAAATTTGTCCTCGCTTAAAGCTTTGTTTTCACAGTATGCAGGCCTCAGGAAGCTGTTGAAGGAAAACGAGTATTTATGGAAACGTGCGCGTATTGCAAGGTCGACGTTTGGAGAGCAGGACTCATCCGGGAATGAAGAAGTCATCGAATGGATATCCGGCTTGAAAAATACCTGGAAGCAAATCGACAAAACTGATTTCGTAGAGTACATGATATTACACTGTGACGAAACTCTGTTGGAGATCTGTTTCCATTCTTTAGACACCGTTCAAGTCAGATGTCTGCAATGGCTAATCGAGAATTATGAAAAGCGGATCAAGAATGAAGAGACGAAGATGACAGTTCGATTCACCAACTACAAGAAGCTTTTAAAGTTTGTTAATAAGTGCTGTTCAATGATGGATGGGAGAAAAATCCTGAACAATGGCCCATTCGCCGATGTAGTCAACAAACACCACAGTTACTTGGTGATACACATCTTGCAGACTTTAGACTACGGTAGTGGATCTACTGGCAACTACAACAGCAATAACTCAAGAAGGAAAAAGAAAACTAACGAAATTGATGTAAGGAAAGTTGTTGAAGAACTCAATGCCAAGGGAATCAAGGATGTTGAGTTAGAACTTTACAACACTCGGAAGCGGGTCCCTTCCGAAGAAGCAGAACCAATCTCTGAAGAATCGCCAGCATTTGACGTCTTACAGGATTTAAAAGAACTAAAATCTCAGTTCAAAAGGAACAAAAACAACACTCAACCTGTTGTCAACTGGCAAGAAGTCACAGACTGGACTCCCAAACCGTTCGGAGTTTTGTAATAATCACTACTGTATAATAGAAAAAGTATCGAGACGAAAAAAAGATAGCACAATGGTAGTCCTACAAGATTCTACAACTTCTGAAGACAAGAATTAAAAAAAAAACGAAGTGATTCCGACAATGAAAGTGCAATGGATAATAACATGTAAAAAGATCAGACATCCTAGGAAGGTCTCAATAAAGAGCGGTCACTGAGGGTACTAACGATGGGTTCGTAAGCGTACTCCTACCGTGGAAACTGCGAATGTAAAGGAACCAATTTTCATCATATAAAAAATGCTAAAATCCATAACACCAAATTCGTATTCATTGGTATCATCAAAAGCTATAAATAACGCTTGAAGAAATAAATGTAACCGAAGATATAATAGAAGACTTTGTGTATTACTAACACTTGTTCACTTTTAGCAAAATTGAAAACAAAACTCAGATGATCTAAATTGTACATGTCAAAGCATGTACTGGCTTAAAAAGTTATTGCCCCGTAAGACAATAACGTGGTAGACTCCCATATCGTCATGGTCGATGTCGGACTGGGAAAGAAGGTTAGACCGTTATCATCATCGTAATGTTCTCATTTTTTTAAAAGGAAAAGAATCAGCTAATAACAATTCGCGAAGAACTCAAAGTCTTCTATTCAACTTTTACGCTTATTTCTTCATGGAAAAGATCTCTTTTCCAACTATATTCGGTGCATCCAGGGAAGCAACCCGCTTAACACGGAATGCTACGGAGATGCAAAGAAGTAGCTTGCTTTTGTTTGGCACCGAATTTTTTTCACTAGGATGTAATATGGTGCAACAATAGAGGAAGCGACTTTGAAATTGGTAATAGGCGAATTTAGTAGTCCTTTATATATGCTAAAAATTCTTTTCTTATGACGAGAAAAATTTTTAGGTGGACGAATTTCCTTCTCGTTCGAAATGATTTACGAAATAACGTAAAACTTAGGGCATCGACAGCGTAGTATATGTTGCGATTGGACGTCAGGTCAGGTAACAACCACGTATTGGACACTTCTGGAGGTCGGTAGACTTCATTTCGAAGTATGCTGGAGCCTGAGACACTACTCTTAATTCGAGTGTTAAAATGGTCATCCACGTGAATATCGCGTGTATATCACGTGTATAACACTTTCGGGTAATTTCGAAAAGAAAGGAAAAATATTTCGAACGAAAAAAAATGGTGAATCTCATCTCATCTCATCGCTGAATCAGTGGAAACGAGGTCATAATTGCATGCTAAAGTTGTGAAGGTGTAATAGAACCTTGTGCGACATCCTGGTAAAACTTTTGAATATAATTAACGGTTATTGTTCTCTGAGCATTGCATTATTTGTATCACAGCTTTGCACAACCATAAAATAAACACCGAATATATACGACAATGGCTAAGGTGAACAAAGCTATGTCGAAAGAGTACATTAGTGATAGTGACAGCGATAATGACGGGTCCTCGGAGGCTGTGGCAGACGTTTTCGTTGCACCAAAGAACTACAAGAAATGTACGCATTTGAAATCATTTGTAAAGCCAAAGAATTTGAAGCAGAAGGAACTCTGGCTAATCAAGCTACCTAAATCATTAGATATCTCCAAATTAGCCAAACTACCTATTGATTTCACGGCTGAGTCAGAAACGGATATCGAACAAAAAGGTAAGCATTTTTCCGTTAAGGAAGAGCTACAGCAAGAGAATACCACCTCTGGTGTTTCTCCTGAACTGTCATTGTTGACACCTGTAGATAAAACAAAGTTGACTATTAATTCAACTGCCTCAAAATCATTCGATAAGATCTTCACCATAAGTGAAAAGCCTACGATTCCAAGCATTGACTTCTCGAAGGTAAGAGTTGATAGGAAGGACGTGCTAAAGGTCAAAGGATTGAAAACAAGACATTTCGCTACGGGGTACTACGACGATAAAAATTGAAAACAAAGTCAGTTTAAAGAGAAAGAATGATGGAGGATACACTTTCAGCTACTTCCATCATCGAAAGAGCATATGTGTATGCGTACAACTGCATCACTCAACGTAAACTTTAAAAATCTGCTTCTTTTGTATAATATATAAATACATCAAATTACGCGCAATTAACGGTCAAATTTTTTTTTACTTGAAATACATTTTATGAAGTGATTCACCTAGTATCATTGCGATATTTAAACTCTGTCAGAGTAATCTCTCAATATACCAGCCATATGTGTGTTAGTGACTTTACCCTTTCTTGATCTACGCTTCTTGACTTCCCTTCTCGTTGTCTGGTCGTTTTTGATGGTAGCTGGATCCACACTAGCGGGTTTGAGACCTAAATCTTGTAGCTTTCTTGGCAATTCACTACGCTGTGGTAGTTTGCATGCCTCCCACATTGTTACGAACTCCTCATCGATTTGTCTTAATGGGCCCGCATTATTGTACCAGACAAATCTAGGTGAATTATCTTTCTTCGTCCGTAGAACAAGGATTCTGTTCTTTGCCTCTAACTCATCTATCGTATCAAAACACTGCGGCCAACCATCTTTAAGTTCTTTACAAGATACACCTTTAAATGTTGCCTGCGATCTCAATAATTGTAGTAATTCTTCCGCAGAATGTACATCGTAGATAGAAACATACTGTAGAGTATTTCTCTTCGGATCAAATTTGAACTTTTGTAACCCCTTTAACATCGGAATCACATTATTGTCCTTAGGTAACGAAAGGTATGACGCGATTTGATCAACCGGAACAGCTTCCCCTCTTTCCTGGATATATTCTGTGGCGATAAGCATCTTCGTGGAAAGATGTGTACTATCCAACTGTCCTGTAGGAGCAGCACTGCTGCTCTTGGCCCTCTTTTTTAAAGGCATGTCCTTCTCATCTGTATTCGGGTCATCAACGTCTATCACTTCTGTTTTTTTGCCATTTCCATTGCTTTGCGCATCTCTATCCTTATGTGCCAATATTTTCCTTGTAGTCAATGCTGGAGCGGTTTTCACCTTGTTTTTGAATGCATTAAGATTTGCCAGTAGATCGTTACTCATATTTACACACCCTCTTCGATTCTAACTTGTACAAGTGCGGATAAGTACAGCTGTGTACCTGTACCTGCAGAATAATATACATTAATTAGTATTGTATATTAATTTATTTCATTTCGTTCGATTACTATTTCAATCTTTAATTTTTCTTGAGTTTTTCAAAGTAAAACATATAAAAAGCTCTGAAAAAACTTCAAATGAAATATTACGTTCTCATCATCACTCCTCATACAGGGTTCCTTTAATGAAGATTGGTAAGTTTGATTCTTTCTGAAACATCAAGGGCTATGCGGACTGCGAGATTGGCTTGAGTAGTCTAGATGTGGTAGCTTTCGTTGGGCTTGTACTGACTGCAGCACAGTAATGAAGACATGTCTTCATTTCTGTTTCTGTGTTTCACTACTGCATCTGAAAATGTTTTGAATTGGCTTTGACTACTTTGTATACCTTTTTTGTGATCCGCACCGCCTATCATATTTGATTCTTTATGAAAGATAAAACCACAAAGCCAACTTTAAAACCATCGCTGTTGGAGGTTTCTTCTATGAATTCGTTCATGGTTAAGAGACCCATGAAATAGTGATGACCTAAGGCATGGCACATGTTCACCAATACATAAAAATAGTGCTTGAAAGTAGATACCTTTTGCAACATTCTTGTTTTATATATTTGAAAGGAATTAATTGTGTTGTAAAAGTTAAATGTCCGTAAACCGATTGAATAATACTAATTGAAATTATCGAAATGAACGATAAAAGAAAATGAAAGGGAATGGAGTTACACCAACCGTAGACTTAGTTGTGATTCCTCTGTATACGTTTTCCTCACCGAAGAAAGAATTCTTCCACAGCTTTCGTAGAAGTGATCGTCAAGTCCAGGAATGGCAATACAGTTTTCCAAGGTCTCTTCCATGAATTTGAGAAATTTGTATTCGTTGATGTTGATTGAATGATCAGACTCCCCGTTACAATGACTTACTTTGTTAGTAAAGGATGCTTTGACCATTTGTGAACAGTATTTGGCTAATTTCGGTTGTGTGAATGAATATCCCGATAAAAGTCTCAACGCTGCACAGAAAGATTTTTGCAGTGGGGTCAGTTCAGTACTTTCATCTATGAGATGTTCTGGAAGTTTATAAGCACTACGGAACAATGTTTGAAATATCATGATAACCTGAGAATGATTATTTGTGATAGAATGAATATTATCATTTTGCTGGTCGAAGAGTTCTTGTAGTTTGTTGGCACTTTTCAAGATCCTCAATGTAAGTTTCTGCGAAAACTGGTTCAAGGTTGGATAAATGTCAATCAATTCCCTCAAGTACTTATTAGTGATATTGGCGCTGTTTAGCTTGTAAATTGCGATAATCTTGATGTCCGTCTTCGAATATTTTATCAAATCTATGCAATCAAGTAGCTCTATGCATTTCTCAGAAGTAAACTTCGGGTTGTTCACGATGTGGTAAAAGTGCTTCAAAGTGGATTTTTCCCGCAGCAAGGGATCCATCTGTATCTCCCATATTAGACTGTAAAGATCATTGGCATCAGCGCAGTCACTTATACGTTTGTTCACATCCACAGTCGCGAACACGATTTCTTTATCCACCATACCTCTGAGTTTATTCATTAATACGGAGTAGTGAACGTCCGTACTTTTCTGATGCATTTTCACGTCGGGCAAAGATGAGTTTAAAAGCTTTAGCACATCTTCAACATATCTATTTTCATCATCCTTCTTGGGCCCTCCGAGTAGCGATTTGAAGGTTTTGTCCTCAGTAATATATTGAATGGTTCTTTTCACGGCTGCTGAATCTTTGCTCTTCAGTACCCTGGGGAGTATGCTAAACGATCTTTTCAACATTGTGGCTTGTGCCTCGAAAGCAAGCTCGCTATGAACAATTTATTATTTTCCTGTTAGATGCCACGCACGACTAGTTTTATTAATCCTCGATGACTTCAGTAGATTGCGGTTCGTATAGCTTATAAAATGAAAAGCCCGTACCACATCAGTGCATCAAATGATTGAGGATCTTCTTGAATAGTAGTACTTTCTTATAAATTATGTTGACTCTAAATATGAAAGAAGGACTAATGTGCGGGTAAAAGTCACGTGCGTTCGATTAACTACCCAAATTGGGTATCTTACGGCACACCCTTTTGAGTGTTCAATCTTTAGACAAATAATATCATTCCAAGAGGACGGGTACGTAGGAATCAGATGTTTCTTGGCCAAGTAGAGGTTACGCGTGGGCTATTTACTTGCTGTAAATATATCTTTTCTGTTACCTTTATAAAGCCTGTCAAAACCTTGAAAAAGCTGTGATTTTATTTTAGCATGGGAACACCGAAAAAGGTTGATTTACATTGAATACAATCGGCTTATAAGTTTCGAGGCCCCGAATTTTCAAGGCTGTTAGCAGTGTGTGTCAAATCGCATCTGAAAGTATCGTGTAATACTATTTCTGGCGTGGACCGTGTCTCGTGTAGCCCTTTCGTGCTCAAAAACAAATATTTCATTGGATTAAAGTCCCTCTGGTATTTGACGAATCGCTACCCCTTTAGAAAACAAAAAGGACTGGATAGCTGCTGGTTTGCATTTCTGGTTTGTGATACAAATACTCGAAGCATTTGAGTGTGAGATATGAACGAACAGGTTGAAAATCTCAGCAAAGAATTAGATATTTCCATCGATATTGCCAATGCAGTCAATAAGTCATTGAAAGAAGATGCCATAGATCCTACCTATCGTACAAATACTCCAATTCAGTTCCAGACCGATGATTCCAATCAAGAAAATAGTGATACCGGACGTACATCCTACCAACTCTGGAATCATCAGTACGTCGAGACACCAGCTGCGGTGAATAACTCGAATATAACGGAAATATTGGAAGATTGGAACTTCATCGATAACAACGTAAGAAATACTAGGCGTACTAGCATGGAAGACGTTTTCAAGGTGAGGCATTTTTTGAATCCGAGGTCTTCCTTTGCGAATGGAGGCGCAAACTCCAGGTGCTGGGTCACCATCATCAACCAAGTATCAGAGATACCCTGTGCTGTAGCGCTTAACTCATCTCTCAGAGCGCAGGATTCTAAATTGATCTTATGCGTTGTAATACCGAACGACTGGGACATACAACTTCCGGAAGTTGCCTTCCTGACCTTTGTGAGGCTACCCAAAGTAACCTTTGCAGATAAGGAATTGACTCTCCTTACCCTGTGGAGTCATCTAGACTATGAATTATGCTGTTTTCTTTCCCCATTCACTATCATACAAGTCAATATTGATGAAATGTTGCTAGACGATGAGATTTTCCAAGAAATCGACAATGAAACATGCGTATTTTTGACAAACGATACTTATCAAAGAAAAGAGGACATCGTTTTTCTATTGTTCAAACCCAGTGTCGAGATTGGCACTGCAGTGAACGAGTTCCTAAAAGTCTATAACGGAGACTCCGCAAAACTCATGCAACTTCAAAAAACAGATGCATATGATGCTTTAAAAACGTTATTTGGAGAAGCATGGGGTTTTGTTGGCAAAGATTTATGCGAAACTCTTTACGAACCTTCCGTGTCATCGAACGCTTGTATAATAAATTACAAAATACTGCAACCGTGGAGCGGAAATCACTCGGGAATCTGTCAACTATGGTGGGACAGGTACAAAGGTGATTGCTGAGCTAGACCTCTTGTGTCTGTATCAAATGTTAATAAAAGTATAATGATCTGTATTAAATAAAATCAAAGTAAAATATCTTTTTAATGTTTAAAAGTTCATGTTCTGTTCAATTTTAATATTATTATGGTATTCATTAGTACATAATTGAACAAAAAAATGGTGTTACATACCGAAACTAGTGGATTAGCATTTATTTCGTCTAAAGACGTGATAATTATTGAAGCAGATATTAACTGCAGCGTAACTCCAATTAATCAAATCGGCTTGGTAAAATCGACGTTCTATACCCTGTCGTAGCAGTGTTTCCTTTATCCATATTAGTGAGATTTTGACATCGTTACTATTTAAAAAAAACAAACAAAAACCCATAATAAAAAAGAACATCTCGCACCTTTAAAATACATAATGCCAACGTTGATCAGCACTACTACTGCACTTAAACGTTCAAGGGCGCCAACGTAACTTTACGAAAAATGCCACTGAAGTTCGAGACTGATGATTCGAAGAAATGCTATGAAACATTGAGGGCTGATTTAGCGAACATCGTTCAAGAAACCGAATACGATGAACTATACGGCCATAAATTGACACCAGATGCCCAATTTTATAACGAAGGTGTTGTTGACAACTTGATCTATAAGTTCTGCAAGGCAAACCAGTTTGAACTAGAAGGCTCAAAGAGTCAGTTAGTAAAGACTTTGAAATGGAGAAAAGAATTCAGACCCTTGCATGCCGCATTTTCAGAGACTCACGATTCCATGCTTAACGATGTCTGTGCTATAACTGTAGATGAGAAAAACGATGCCAACCAAAAAGTAATCAGCTGGAACTTATATGGATTGTTGGTGAAGCACAAAGAGGTGTTTGAGGATACCGATAAGTTCTTAAGGTTTCGAATCGGGCTTATGGAGCGTGGTTTGCAACTTTTGGATTTCGAGAGTGAAGATAATCATTTGATGACTCAAGTGCACGATTATGACAACGTATCCATGTGGAAGTTAGACCCAGGCATCAAAAAATGCTCCAAAGCAATCATCGAGGTGTTCCAAGATTTCTATCCGGAGACTTTGTTCTCAAAGTTTTTCGTCAACGTCCCGTATATTATGTCGTGGTTATACGAGATCGTGAAGAGATTTGTTTCTGAGGACACTAGAAAGAAGTTCATTGTGCTAAGTGATGGTAAACAAATGAAGGAATATTTGAAGTTCCCACCAAAGGAATATGGTGGCCAGGCTACTTTGGAGTCTTCCAAACTTAAAAAAGTGACGCCAAATGCATACGTTGCTCATCTACTTACCCTTGAGGATGAAAAAACTACCGTTTCAACCACAGCAGATCCATTGAGAAACGAAGCTATACTCACAGTTGATTGAACAATTTTCAACTGCTGTATCTTTCCAGGTTTCACCTCTACCATTTCTGATTCAATAAATATTATATCTGTCCTCTTTACTGCCTCTGTGCTTGTCCGTTACCTGTGCCAATACTCAAAAATATTTGGCACAAGTCACAATCTCAGTATGCAGTTTATAAAATTGATTAAACTATCATGGATAAATAATGATTTCCCCTACTTAACGATAAAAACTAATACGAAAATATGTGGAAATGGCTGTTTTGCGCAGACCTGCTGGTGGGTGATGGTGGTAACGATGGCGAGGAAAAGCACGTTTATGGGATTCCTGCGCTTGCAGCTTCGCTTGGAGCCTTGTTAGCTTGATACGAGAACGATTCCATTGGCTGTAAGCCCCATTTAGAAAGCATTGCCTTGTCTTCGTCCCAACCAGTACACATAGTGGTCAACATCTTTTTACCCACGAAGATGGCATTGCAGCCCGCCATGAAGCACAGGAATTGTTCCGTTTCCTTCATTGTGTAACGGCCTGCGGCCAATCTGATGATGGCCTGTGGCATCACGATTCTGGCCAAAGCAACGGTTCTCAAGATCTCATCGAACTGCAACTTCTTACTGCTGACCTTTTTCAGCTCCTCGTGCATTGGGGTACCCTTAATGGAGACCAATCTATTGATCGGCAAGGACTCTGGATGAGGAGTCATATTTGCCAAAGTGTGAACAAACCCAATGTGGTCATCTTCTGTTTCACCAAGACCCAAGATACCCCCCGTACACGCTTTGATCCCAGCATCTTGCACGTTTTTGATGGTTTGCAATCTGTCGTCGTAGGATCTGGTGGAAATGACCTTTGGGTAATGCTCTCTTGAAGTATCGATGTTATGGTTATAAGCGGTCAACCCAGCGTCCTTCAACTGTTTCGCTTGTGTCTCATCGACCATACCCAAGGTGACACAGGATTCCATGCCCATCTCATTGATCTTACCAACCATTTCTCCGATTCTCTTCAGCGCAGACTTTCTACCACGCATCTCTCTCCAAGCAGCGCCAAGACAGAACCTGGTGGACCCGTTCTGTTTCGCTAGCTCAGCTTCCCTGATCACCTCGTCCACCGATATCATCTTCTCTGCCTTGAGCCCTGTGTCGTAACGCGAAGACTGCGCACAGTACTTGCAATCCTCAGAACACCCACCGGCCTTGATGTTCATCAACGTGCACAGCTGCACCTTGGTTGGATCGTGCCATTTTCTGTGCTGTAACTGCGCCTGATGGATCAATTCCATCAACGGCGTGTGGTAAATCTCTGAAAGCTGTTCTTTGGTCCAAACATGCTGAGGCTCGTTCAAGGACAACGCGTAATTGAGCGCAGACACGCTCTGGGGTGCAACTTTTTCCTTGAGTGCTGCTGCGCCAGCACCAGCACGAACCAAACTGGTAGAAAACCTTCTGGAAAACATTTTATAATCCTATATATACCAACGGTGATCTGCACTCACCAAAAACCTGCGTTTCTTGAAAGACAAAGTTGTACTTCCAGCCCGAAAAGACATGAATTCTAAGATTCCCTGAAAGAACAATTCGGCGTTGCTGACCATCGTCACACCGTGCAATTGTTTGCGCTTTTTATAACATCCAAGTCCTCGACATTGGACGTCGAATATATCCAAATTGAATACATCATCCACTGCACAGTTTACACCCGCTCACCACCGCCAAACGCAATCAGCTGAGGTCATCACAGCCAATCATTGAGTTACTGAGGCGTGAAAGTTTGAGTGCCTTAAGCCTGAGTATCAGTGAGCATCGCTCACTGATGCTCGCAGCAGCCCTTTCTCTCATCTTTATTTCTCCCCCTCCCCCCCACACGCCAGAAGTCAGAACATACGCTAACGGGCTTCCCGGAGCCTGAGCAAGCCTGAGCAAGCCTGAGCAGGCCCACTGCTCGAAGCACAATCGCATAGGAATTGTATCGTATACAGTACCAAACAGAAACCAAAAGCCAACGGTTTCCCAGCTTCGTTTCGATGCACTCTTTTTTTTTTAATTTTTTTTTTCGCCAGGCAATCCATCATTCCACATCACACAATGTGTGAGTCCTTTGGTTTCTTTTAGACTCGCGAGTCATGGTAAGCTGACTCAAAAAAAAGAGATGATGATTTGGGAGGGGGAGGAAATGCGCACGTGATGAGCACGTGCGCATCACGTGGCGTAATGTCTCACGTTCTTCCGCGCTCGAATATTGTATCTCTCTTTCTGTAGGGGCTGCGCCCAAGATGGAAAGAGCGAGAGATATTCCGGGTCTTTGTGCGGGGCATTCTGTAATCGTCGCGAGGGGCTGGCTCGCTAGATGACGGAAGGTCCATAACGCTGGCAAAGAAGAAAGTACGGCAGATCTTCTTGCAGGACCAATTCCGTGCTCATTGGCAGCGACGCTCCCTGTTTTGGGAGAATCGGGAATCCAGCGTCCTTATACTGGTATATATATAAATATACATATATATACGGCCATCTACATATGACAATATTTAAGGGTTTAGCTTGTTCACGATTTTGAATTAGTTGCAGAGACTATTTGTAGTTGTCGCACAAGATAGCAAGCATCAAGCGCAATATACTGATATTACAGAGTTTCAGTAGGTCATGTCCAGAACAAAGTTAAAGTTGAAGCCTGATTTTAAGTCTCACAGAACAGTTGTAAATGGGAACGGAGGGAAGCGAGCCAGAAGGCTCGCTCCTCCTTCGCAGCAGGTCAAGGAAGCAGACCAGAATATCCTTCCAACGTACCGCAACCGGTACGAGAACCAGTTTGAGCCAGTACCGATAACGTTTTATTACGTCGTTTTCCCGCAAAACGAGTCACAAAACGAGTCTCGCACCGGAACGCACGTAAACACGGAGCCACGCCCTTTCCCACATGTATAGCGGTCCGCGTAGGATCCAAGTGTGCTAGGCTTGCTCGCAAGCGCAACCAACTGCCGTCGCTGGATGACGGTGCAGATGTCTAGATATCACGTATATATATATATATATATATATATATATACATGTACAATTAGTCTCAACAAGAGATTACCCTACCTTGTGTTTCTTCTTCTCTTTCACTTCCTTTTCGGCAGGCTGTCAGAAATTTTTCAATATGGAAAGTTTCCAGACAATGATTTTACAGACTGGCTAGCTGAATGTAGTTGAAAGATACGAGTTGTAATGGAATAGTGAGTCGTATTTGCTGTTGTTTCTGGTAGCAGTGTTTCCAGTCAACGAAAAGGACACGCAAGTGCTGCATTTGTCTTGAAATCAATTTTTACTTTCCCTCACGTTTCGGTTTTGGCAATTTGCGTCGCATATAATCTGACAACTACTTCAGAGAATTAAGAACTAAGAACTAAGATCTTAGTTTAGAATCGAAAAACCTGCAACGAATTTGAGCCGTTCAAAGTCAGGATAATATCACACACATAAACAACACAGAAAATCTCGATATAACATGTCTGCAGACCATTCAAGGGATCCTTGCCCTATTGTGATCCTAAACGATTTTGGTGGTGCCTTTGCCATGGGTGTTATTGGTGGTTGTGTTTGGCACGGTATCAAGGGTTTCCGTAACTCTCCATTGGGCGAGAGAAGAGTAGGTGCTGTGAGCGCGGTTAAGGCCAGAGCCCCAGTTGTTGGTGGTAATTTCGGTGTATGGGGTGGTTTGTTTTCTACTTTTGACTGTGCCGTCAAGGCCGTGAGGAAAAGAGAGGATCCATGGAATGCCATCATTGCGGGTTTCTTCACCGGTGGTGCTTTGGCCATCAGAGGTGGATGGAAGCACACTAGAAATTCGGCTATTACTTGTGCGTGTTTGCTTGGTGTCATTGAAGGTGTTGGTTTGATGTTCCAAAGATACTCCGCTTGGCAAGCAAAGCCAATGGCTCCACCTTTGCCAGAACAACCAATGCAAGCTTAAATTTTAGAAGAGTGACAAAAAAAAACAACAACCATTCCACAATGGTCAGTTTGACACTGAAATGCCAAAAAGAACACAATTCACTTAGCTATTGCATCGGACCAACCTTAACGAACTATATATCTCTTGCAGAAAGGAATATAAACTCCATGTACATATATCACACATCATAAATTTTTAACCCGAAATTATTGAATCTCTCTATTGTAAGATACACGTATACGGATAAAAAAAAATTCGAGTACTTTTCGTGCAGTGGAGAACCTATTTGGATTGGTGTTTAATGTGATGCATTACGAGCAGTATTTTAAAAAGGTGAGATGGTGGTGTAGTGAAAAAAAAAAACCGTCAACATATTGAAATGTGTGATGCTACAGTACATTTCTAGTTTTAATCTCCAAGCTGTAGTTTTTCTAGCGGCACGGAATCGAATTGCAACGAGGGGTTTTGTGTGTTTTGAGATTTTTTAGGAACGGTTCCTGGCGGATACCACTCTCCTGTGAAAGGTTCCTCCGTGATGAAGGGATGCAAAATAGCTTGTTGCGGAGTCCAACGTTCTAGAGGATTCAGGTTTAAGACCCCCCTCAGGAAATGTAACAGACATTCCCTGTTCCTCATTTCCCTTTCCACCAGTGAAGGATTCCCAGAAATTCTTTTCGAGATTCTTGCATTACGGATGATGTCATCGAAAAGTATATGCTTAACGTACCTTTTCACCGACTCCTCGCTAGCGCCGAACTCGAGGTTGTATTCGTCGATCGTTTTCATTCTGAATTTTTTCATTACAGTGGCATTTATCTTGTGAAAGTATTTTTTTGAGTTCTTTCCCATGTCACACATCCATGCAGGTGGCAATCCCAGAGATTCCACAATTCTTGTAACTTGGTCGAACTCTGAATTACCAGGAAATATTGGAATACCAAGGAATAACTCAGCTACGATACAACCGAACGACCACATGTCTATCCCTGTAGAATAAGGAATTCCTAAGAGAACTTCAGGAGCTCTGTAAAATCTTGATTGAATGTACGTATAAATGGTGCGTGTTTCCTCACAGGCAGATCCGAAATCAATAACTTTTAAGTCCGCACGGTCGTTGCTTACCAACAATATGTTTTCTGGTTTCAAATCACAATGAATTAGTTTGTTGTGTTTTAACACGCATAGAGAATCCAATAACTGCTTCGAGAACGTTTTTATTAACGTCATACTTAAGCCGTGAAATTCGTTCAACTTTAGTAGTTCGTACAAGTTATTGCTCAACAATTCGAACACAAGACATAAATGATGCTTATGGACAAATGTATCATGCAATCTCAGAAAATGATGCTCGTTATTGGGATCTATTTGTCTATTGAGCAATTCCAAAACCTTGGCTTCAGTAACTGACTGGTTCAGATATTCAGATTTGGATTTAACGACTTTGACAGCCAGGATCTCCTTCGTGATCAAATTTTGACATTTGACCACTTGGCCAAATGTCCCCTGCCCTAGGAGATCCAGGACCAAATATTTTCTGTTGTGCTCAACACCTAACACATCATTCACGTAAAGAATGTAATCACTATTAACATTATCATGCCCGTTATTGTACTTCCCATCATTTGGTTTCGTTAGAACCCTCTTTGGGTTTTTAGACGTTTGGTAAGCAAAATCATCATTGCAGAGAGAATAAGTGGTTGTCAAAGATTTTGTAAGAGCCATCAACGGAGAAACAGTCTTACTACTCAACGAGGCACGTCTGTATTTAGGTGTAGAATGAATGACAGGGTTCAAATCCTGTCTGCTCAATATCTTGCTGAATTTGGGAATGATTATAATCGGAGACGGTGGTCGAGAAGACGGAAGTGAGATTGATCCAGCACGCGAACCAATGTATGCGCCTGCAGTAGCGGGATACACAGAAGAAGATATGGATCCAGCCATATACCCCGCAGTATTAATTCCAGGTTTTCTCAACTGAGATGGTTTCGTCACTTGCTGTGGAGAAGGTTGACTCCCTCCAGTGACGGCCACCGATTGTCTTCTTTGGGAATCGTTATAGCTCGGAACTGGCTGTTTGTCGTAGAGAAAGGGATCAGGCCCAGCGGCACGAGCTGGCGGTATTACCAATGACGAGTTTCTCCTTCTGAATTGTTGCGAAGACTGATCCACTGAGATATCTTCCTCATAAGTTGTAGGCAAAGGAAAGGTAGATTGTTTCCTCATTGAAGCACCTTGAGAATCTGGGTGCTGAGGAATCTCTTGCCATGGGTTCTTAAATATCGATTGACGTGGCGAGTGTCCTTGGTATCCCGCCGCGGCTGTGGCAGACTGCTGCACTCCGTAAACATTCCCAGCAGAACTCGAACTCCCTGATGCGGACCCTTCAGGAATCACATTTCCGCTCTGATTCTGAGCATTTCCCTGCGGTTGTGTGAAATCCTGGCTTATGCTTGACGCTCCCTGCTGGGACGCCATGAACGCAGGGTTCCAAAGGTTATTCTTATCCCCCATTTATGTATATAGCACAGAAAACAGATTCTGGAGAAATTCTGACCTCCTTACCAAATTATGAGTAGATGCTTTCTTCAAGAGTAACAGCTTCGACCTGGCTCCCAATTTGAAGTGCAATGAAACAAAATTCCAGATAGTGTAATTGCAATAATTCAATTTCTCAAAAGAATTGAGGATTCGTCGGATTCTTTTGTAGCAAAACAGATCAGAAACAGAATCTGCCAGAATTGAACACTTTTTTGGTACAAACTGCGCTTCAGTTCCGAAAAGGCGATATCTGATCACTGCAAAGTACTAATCTAGTTAGTTTTGATCTGAAGGATGAACTTTTGACCCCTGTATTGACTATTTCTGTAAAATAATTGCCAACTTCCACTTTTCAAATACCTTAATACAGAATGTGTTAACAATTTCTGACTACCGACCTTTATTTGATATTAAGTTTTCTATTATTTGTTGTTGAAAAAAAAATAGATGGAAATTAAACTACAATGAAATTTGGGATACAAGTTAACAATACGATTTAAAGATAGTGCGTATACAGACGACAGACGTAAACACTAGTCACTTTTCTATCATTCAAAGTATCTGACAGTACAGCCGCATAACAGGAAGGGAAGGAGGAGTCGTTTTTCCATCAAAAAGTACATATAATCAAAATGAATACGTCCACATCCACTGTACAAACCAAAAGACGTGGGTTGAAGAAGTTCGTTGAAGAGGAGAATGCAGCTACTTTACACCTGGGAGAAGAGTTTCAATTGAAACAACTCAATCACCAGGGACAGGAGGAAAACTTAGTAGCCTTGAATTTGAGTGAATCTCGTCTTATCATAAAGGAAACGTTGCAGAATCGTAAGAAGTTGTTCAAGACATGGGCTACTAACGGTTCCTCAATGAAAGACGTGGATATGGATGAAGAAGACAATATCGACGTACACACTCAAACACAGGAAAAGGAGTTACAAGACATAGATAAGTTGCTTGAACAGACCACTGGTGGACAAAATCAAGCGTTGAAACAGACAATGATATACCTAACGAATTTCTCACGCTTCCGTGATCAGGAAACGGTCACGGCGGTTTCACAGCTTTTATCATCAACAGGGCTACATCCATTTGAAGTTGCGCAACTTGGCTCGTTGTCGTGCGAAGACGCAGATGAAGCAAAAACTTTAATTCCAAGTTTGGGTACCAAGATTTCCGACGAGGGCCTCGAGAGAATTTTAAAGGAATTATCGAACTTAGAAACGTTATACTGATTCTACTGACCTCAACGTAAAAGATACAGTGAATATCCCTTGCATTGTATAAACTAATATATATGTATATATTTATGTACATCTCCAATCATCTAATGAACAGTTTGCCGGCGCCATTTTTCCACCATCTCATCAAGCAACTGTTAGGGTGAATTGGAATATTCGTTTCATCTGTGGGGTCACAGATACAACGATACAGCAAACGTGCTGAAACGGATGTAGGACATGTATTAAATGGTACATGGCTGTAACCAATTTCATCGAAGTGATGGATTTCGTTTTTATCTAAAAGCAAGGATGCTCCAATACTATGCACCGGGGCATCTCCCCAACGCTCGTAATAGAAACCACCTTTTGAGTCCAAATGGTTGAAAAACTGAAGATACTCTTCACTTCTGAAGAAGTTCAAATCTCCGACTTCGAAGTTAGACCAGAAATGACAGAGGTTGTAGTCGGTGTTCGATTCCACAACTGGGAAAAATCTGCCTACCAAAGAAGAATCGGTCAAAAAACTTAAGCTGTTGTTTGGATGAAGGATTTCTGGGTAAGTTTCCATGAACTCTTCAACAGCGTCCCATAAAGTAGTGACAGTATCCTCGTATTCATAAATCGAGAGCACGAAGCCGTACTTCTTTTTCTTTTCTCGAAGTACTTTAAAGGGATCATATGGGAAATCACAGAAGTACTCCACGTCCGGTTCTACTCTGAAATAGTAGTCATACTGGTCCAGCAGCTTTTGTCTGAAAAAGAAGCCGCTATTAAAACGACACATATTGCGGTATGATTTGGATTCTCCATATATTACCTTTCTTTCCGTAAGCATTTGTAGCCTTTTCTCAAACAGCGTTTCGTCTATCCAATCAGGACGATTCCAGTCATCTGCAGGTATTAAACCGTATTGGGTGTCGCCACTAGCCATTGCAGTTGTTGCCTCAATGAAATGATCATCGAATGGCACATCATTGAGGAAGGTCCAGGTGTATTTATAGCGCCTGTTGAATCTATCTTCTAAAGAGCGCATCGACCGTAAGACCCCTTCAATCTCCCAATTTCGACATAGCATAAGAATAGTTGCGTTTTCTCTCTCGTGTATCGTAGAGTCTCTATCATCGGGGATCATCAGATCATCCAAATAAGAATTACTTGCAGGTTTTAAGTCACCGCGACTCTTGCCGAACCGCCTGATGCTATCATATTTGTGCAAAACTTCTTTCGATTCGGGTATGAACTCTAGTTGAATTTGACGAAGATCATAGAATTCCTTAATGACAGTTAACGCTATTTGCGTAAAATACAGCGCAAACAGCAGCGACACAACAGCGACAGTAGCCCCCAGGTACTCTTTTCGAAGGCCAAACATCCCACTTCAACATGGTTCTAGTCACAATTGCATCTGTTCTGTACTTTATTGTTTCTTACAATTGTTCTTTCAAGATTTCTTGTGATATTTCAAATGAGGCTTCGAGTGTAAGTGACAAAACATCATAATTTACAGAGTGGCTGAAACGAAAAAGGACTGCCACCAAAGTGAGACTGTCACTGGCATGTAAGTGTTGCGAGTGATTTTGATTCTCCACCTAAAAATGTTTTAAACTAGAAATGCTGATTAAATTCAAATCCTACTATAGTGTACGTAATGCCAATTATTGAATTCATAATTTAAGATCCTCTTCATCATCTGTCAAATCTTGTTCTGGTTTCTTCCATACTGGAAGACTCATACTGTTACTGGTCTTCACAAACAAGGAAGAAATTCTACCATCCTTTATGCATCCACCTTGCGGCCTCTTAGATTTGTCGCACAAAAAGTCTATCACATCTTCTGCGTTAGCTATAATCTCTGCTACTGCATGCACGTCAATTTCCCCAATTTTTACGTTTAAACAATTATCTTTGTTTGGTAGAAACCACGTATTCTTACAGATGGATCTCACTTGTGCTTTAACGTATTTTGGATCACACTCATCATTCATTTTCGAACCCTTTTCTTTGATTTGCTTCGACATTCTTACAACAAACGGCAGCTTTCGGTTTGAATGATAGAAAGTTGCTCCAAGGATATTGGGCAATAGGTGGTGCACCCTGTAGTCCGCCAGAACTAAATCAAATTCTGCATATAACTCTTTGAGTTTCTTACCTCTGAATCGTTGTTTCAATTTCTTGACGCTTATGATCTCTTTAAATAATTCTGCGGTTGCCTTTTCCTTTGTCAACGAGTCTCGATATAGTGTGCTTGGATCTTTGCAGATAAGAAGGATTCGCATATCACTAGCAGATTTCATCTGACTGTGCTTCAGAGGGATTACACGAGGTACATGATCGTTTTTTATACCAACGGGTTGTTCTGTATTGATAATTAGTTGAATGCTAGTATCATTGGCCAACTTAGGATTAACTTGGCATTCTTTGATTAGAGCACTAAGAGATTTGGTGAAAGCACCGTCAGCATCAAGTTGAATTGTCATAACTCACAATCCTTTAACGTCAGCCTCGGTATAAAGTCCAGCTGCCAGAACGAACAGTTGTTTGACTTTTATTCCATGAAATGTATGCGATGAGGTGTTTCTACATATTAAAATTTTCTACACAAAATTCATGATGTTGAAGGATTTAAAGGCTATGGAATATTTCACCTAGACAAGAGGTTTAGTTCCAACTACCGATCTGACCGATCTAATTTTGCAGACGCGAGACCATGGTAGATAATCGCTAATCAGGCTAAGGCATACACAAAATCTATTCGTTTGTGTCTTTCTAGAAGATACGTTTTACGTAAAGAGAGATAAAGGTAAAAGTAATAAGATTAAAGTAGAATAAAGAGATAGTTAAAAAAAAAGATAACAGTAGCGGACAAAGCAAATGTGACTTTTTTCCCTCCTAATACATGTATTTCAGACGTTTATAATTTTGTTCTGATGTTGGTTTTAAGTTTAATCGAACAATTCGCTGATGCTGGATGGCAATTCTTCGATTTGAGTGGAGTAGAATCTTTCCAATTCTCTCATGGCACCAATGTCCTTGTTGGTGACGAAGTTGATAGCGATACCCTTTCTACCGAAACGACCACCTCTACCAATTCTGTGGATGTAGTTTTCCTTGTTGGATGGCAAGTCGAAGTTGATAACCAAGGAAACTTGTTGGACATCGATACCTCTGGCCAACAAATCGGTGGAGATCAAAATTCTGGAAGAACCACTTCTGAATTCCTTCATGATGGTGTCTCTTTGTTGTTGTTGCAAGTCAGAGTAGATAGCAGAGACGGTGAAGTTGTTTTCTCTCAATCTTTCGGTCAATTCTTCGACCTTTCTTCTGGTGTTACAGAAGATAACAGCTTGAGTAACAGAGATAGAATCGTACAAATCGGTCAAACAATCGTATTTGTATTGTTCTTCTTCAACGTTAACGTAGTATTGACCAATACCTTCCAAGGTCAATTCGTCCTTCTTAACCAAAATTCTGACTGGGTCCTTCATGAACTTAGCAGTAACTTCCAAGACATCACCTGGCATGGTAGCAGACAACAAGACGACTTGAGAAGTTGGAGGCAACAAGGTGAAAATGTTGTAAATTTGTTCCTTGAAACCAGTGGACAACATTTCATCGGCTTCATCCAAGATGAACATCTTGATGTTGTCAGTCTTGAAGATTCTACGGTCGATCATATCGAAGACACGACCTGGAGTACCAACAACGATTTGGGCACCGCCTCTCAAAGCTTCAGAATCTTCTTGCAAAGAAGTACCACCAATACAGGCGTGGACCTTGACATCCATGTGGATGGCCAATGCCATGACAACCTTTTGGATTTGCAAAGCCAATTCTCTGGTTGGAGCCAAGATCAAACCTTGTGGAGCCTTGATCTTTTCGTCAATGTTTTGCAAAGCAGCAATGGAGAAAGTACCAGTCTTACCAGTACCAGATTGAGCCTGAGCTAAAACATCCTTACCTTCAATAATTGGCAAAATAGCACGTTGTTGAATGGCAGATGGTTCGACAAAACCGTAACCGAAGATACCTCTCAACAATTCTTCCTTCAACTTCAAATCATCGAAGGAGTACACAACCTTGTCGTAAGTAGATTGAATTTGGTTCTCGTCAATGTCAGTAATACCGTCAGACATATTGTAGGATTATTAGTATTTTCTATATTATCACTACCTATGGAAGCTCAACTGCTGTATTCAACAAGAAACTTTACTACAATACTTATACTATAAACTAATACGAACCAAAAACAGCTGCGATGAGATGGTTTGTTAAATATCTTAATTACAAAAGAATTCGATTTGCTTAACTCAGACTTTTCCTTCTTTCCCCTCTCAAGCGATTTTACAGTGCAAAAATTTTCAGTCACCATACACGACATGAGGGTAGGGTAACATTTATTTTATGTCAGTGACAAATTTGTTCGCATCTACTAGGAAAGGACAGGTTGGTTGAACAAGGAACTCAGCAACAGCCCTTCAATGTCACACCCACGGCCATAATATCGGCATTTCAATGCTGAAGCAATCATGTCATTGTTGGGGTTTTCTTGTGTTTTTTCGAGCCTTACGTCTATTTATATAAGTTTTTTGAATAACATATACGTAGGGGAGTTGAGGAATAGACTGACCGCGACCAAGTGTGGCAACTGAAGAAGCGTAAGTTCAAAAGGTATTAGGAATGAGGGTTAAGATCAATTCGTGAATTCTGGGTATTAAAACGTTCGTCACAGAATCTAATCATCTGGGAAAACACGGCTGGGTTTGTAGTCCGTGTTTAATTCCCATGGGAATATAGGTTTAGGTCTCTCGTAGTGAGGAAGGGGTTCTTCTTCAACGCTAGGAATTACATCGCCGATTGTAGTATCAGAAGAAGCGATAGGCTCTTTGATTGATGTATCCTTGACAGGTTTCATTGGTGTGTCATCTGGAATTACCACCAACTCCGATTCCCAGTTGTAGGATTTAGCTATGTTCAAGTTAGGAGCTTCAGCGGGCAAATACTTGGAAGGCGGTTCTGCAGCAGGGTTCCAAGATGGAGTGGTGTTTACTGCTAGAATTTCTTCGCTTCTGTCATCGCTTGACAAGTTAACGCCTTTGGTTTTGCGGCATAGTTGGTCAATATCGATGTCAAGTTCCGATTGGAAATATTGTTGACAAAGCTCCATGTACAGTGACCACCATTGGTTTCTGTATTTGTCGTTGTAGATACCGCCTGTAGACCCATGCTTCCAAGGCTTGTTCTTACCGATGAAGTGCACCAGTTTCAACTTGTTAGCAAAGAATTTGATAGCAGGTGAGTACTGATAACCGGCGTTTGGAGAAGTCACATTATAGAAAAAGGGTAATCTAATCCATTCTGTTAATCTGTTCCCATCGTGGCACATCGGATTGAAGAACTGGTTTAGGATACCTTGATCAGCACCATCTATGGATAACTCTTTGGTTGCCATGTCATGTAGTTCTTTGTACTTTTCCTTATTAGGCTTGATGACCATTACTCCACTGTTGAACAAATCTGGCCAACCACAATCCGGCACAGCAGCAATTTGATCGCTAGTTTGACTTGAAACATGGTCGAAAATCTTGAATATATCTGAGTCAAGGGGAAGAACGTCACTATCGAGGTAAAGAACCTTATCGTATTGTGTCAACTCCCACAAATGTAGCTTCAAAAACGTGAAAGCTAGTTCCGAGCGGTTCTCCAACATCATAAGGTTGATCTGATTCTGTTTTATAATAGGATCGCTTAAACCAATGGGCTTGAATTGGACAATCTCGTCAAATAAGGTTTCAAGTACGTTTAACGCAGTGTCACCCAGCTGCCCTTCTTCGACCAGCTCCTCGGACAGAATTAAGCATAATTTCTTCTCATGTGAACCCTTAGGTAGTAGTTTTCTTAATTGATATGCCAAGGTCAACGTACCTGGCAAATAATCTGATGAATACAACAATGTCACAACTCCCAACATTGGCAGCGGATATCTGCTTTATTTCCTTTTGATGAAACTGGATTTACTTTCTATAGTCCGATAGTTTCTCCAGCTATTATTATGTTGGCAATGTGATTTTTGAAAAGGGGATTGTCACTAATATTAAACAGCATTGAAAAGATAGTACCCGCAAATTTATAGGAACAATACAGACTATATATAATAACAAATCAATACTTCATGCAGTCTCCATAAAGATATACATTTTGGGCACGATGATCATGAAGGCTATCAACACTCCAAATTTTTACCCCAGATGATGTGCCATGGTATATGACATTGTTTTCATAAACGATTAATCTGGAAATTGTCACCAGGTTTGAATTTAGTTCGAATGGAAAACCCAAACAAAACTGCTGCACAGAAAGACGCGCGCTTTTCAGGGTTTAAATAACACGGGGATTTTATTTGATAGGTAGATTGGCTTTGTAAATAATGCGGCCTAATCAAGGTTAATCGCAGATCTCATTAGGATTCAGATATGCACAACCGCTTTTTGAATAACATTAAGTTTGGTAATCAAAACACGATTTACGGGGATAATTATAAGATATAAATGCCATTATAAAGAAACGAAATGAACCATCACCGTCCTTCAGATAGTTGAACAGGTACGATAATGGTCAGCAGTTTTCAGTTATAAAAACAAATTGCTTAACGGGAGTAGCTCCAGACGTTCTTCAACAAACTGTCTTGTTGAGCCAATCTGTTCAAAGAGTCATCAGCTTCACCTCTGGATCTGACGTAACCGGACAAAGCGTAGGTAACGTATTCACCTGGGATAGCACGACCTTCTTCATCGACTTGAGCGATGTTGATTTGGACGGAGGCGTGGTCCTTGGCCTTGATGATTCTGTTGGTAGCAGAACACTTTCTTGGAACGTATAGTTCGACCTAAGGTAATAAAAAAAAAGTAATTGTTAGTAAAACTGATTGATGAGAATTTTTGGTGTACGTATGCTTGAGCTGGGAGGTGTGTATGTCTGTATGTGTTCAAAAGTTAACGGAGAGGAGACGATACGTTTTGCCGTTTAAAAACCCGTGTTATTATCAAAAATAGAGATTCAACTTTCCAGTCCTCTTTTTGATGGTCAGAATGATCACAAAAACAATGACTGCCATATTTTCAGCCAGTAAGTCACAGGTTGCGCTGTTTCGAAGCAAAACATTTGTATTCATCTCAACTTAAACGGTAGAACGTAGTTCATTCGTATTCGCATTAGTTGCGTCGCATCTGTCATCACAGCAATTCAATTTGGCAGTGCTGTTAGGTATTCGTATTTCTCTGCCATTACCTTCGTGGGTAGACTTCTGCTGTTTGCCTGGGTTCACAGATGCGGCATTGCTCTATCATCTTTAGCTATTTCTGGTTCATTATTCATTCCTTAACTGTCTGGTTTCGTCTGTCGTAGTTCCACCTCCAGGTTCAGTTCGTTGCATGGTTCTAAATCGTTCGGTAAACATACTAATTGACCCTTATCGTTTTCCATATTGGCTTCACTGGTTTATCTATATGTCTTCTTAAGCTCTCTAATAGCAGACTTTCAACTCCTAATAAATATACGCCTATGTAAGTTGTATCATTAATCATATTGAAGCATTGAAAAATTCCAGAGACTGAGCAGCTCCTAGATTTGGAAGGCTTTGGGAATCGAACTGAAACATCAACACTTCTGTCAGAGCTTGGGCAAACAAGTTCGCTGCTTGCCCAAATAGGAAATAGAATGTGAAGTCTGATTTTTAGATATTCTATTTTTTAAAATGACTGAAATGTCTGGGCTTCAAAAAAAGAGAAAAAGGACGGAATAGATGCACGGGTGTTAAGTTTCCTTACTCACGACAGTCCTGATATGCACAGCCATATACTACGCAAGTGTAAACGCTTTTCAAATATTTCAATTGTTTGTGACATGCGACAGGACAAAATTACATAAGCTACCACGGTAATACAGATAATGAATTTAGAAAAGGTGTGTGTCTGTGTGTGAGTGTTTCAAGAATTCGGCCTGTGCCAGCTTTGAAAGAGCTAGCTTAAGATTATTAAAGGGAAGGTTGAAAGTAGCGAAACCCAAGTAATTAATTAGGGTCTATGGCGACTACTAAAGTGCCATTGTAAGAAGATGGATGCTCCCTGGCTGATTAAATATGAACCGATAAATAATGAGGTTGCTTATGCAAATCATAATATTAATACAGTCTGGCATCCAAATAGTATAAGAGAAGTTAGATTTCAATTGTCGTTACAAGATGCCACATTTGTTGAGTGTATGCGAGTTAGATTCGATTGTCCATTTGGCATACGAATTCAGCTAAAGAAAAGAATACTGTCACAGTGCCGAAAAGTCAAAAAAATGGTTTAAAAGACTACCGAAACCCATCCCAAGAAAAGAAGATAATCTTCTAACAGTCCCAAGTTGTTTTAGAAAGGGATTTGGTAGCTCTCATAAAAATTTGAGCATCGAGGATCATTCCTGCAATATATTCTCTGCATCCAATCCTTCTCATGTCTCTATTTTAACATCAGAAAGTTTCGATGCAGTGATACATTCACCGAATCGTCTTCCCTTATTTCATCCGGCGAGGACTAAACTGAACAAATACGCGTGAGTTCACCGTTTGAGAAAAATTAGTTGATAACCAATCAAGCCACTCAAAGTATACAGTAAAGCCGATGAGATTTAATAAATAATTAATACATATACATATATATGCGCTGACACACTACATGTTACTAGATGGAATTTCAATAGAAATAAATAAGTAAGGTTGGAAGATCTGTGAAGATGCTTTCAACCTCTGCTGAGGACGCAAATCGATTCGACATGATGGGTTTGGGGGAAGAAGTCAAATCCTCTCAAACTCTCAATTTTGAAACAATTACCGTTTTCTGTCTCTTTTATAAAGTATTCGACGTCTCTAGCTTGAGAGTGAACGTTGCATGAGATGTAAACAATTCTTGCTGGGTTGTATTCAGCAAGTTGTTTCAAAAAGACATCATCACACCCTTTTCTTGGCGGATCCAAGATTACGCTAGTTCTGTCGGCGGGAGTATCAATGGATCCAAAGATCTTTTCTGCTTTGCCGACAATAAACTTACAGTTATCCACCCCGTTAGCCTTAGCGTTGCGCTCAGCGAACGCCACACTATCCGCACTAACTTCAACGCCGATAACTCTGTCCACACCTTTTGAAGAGGTGATACTGAACAACCCTGAACCACAGTATGCATCAACTAAGTAATGAGGATCTTCAGGTTTCGAGCCCTCGATTTGGAGGTTTTTACGGACATAGTCAGTGACACTTGGAAGGATTGAATTGTTGTTTTGGAAGAACTCACCAGCACTGAATTGGAATGTGAAACCGTTAATGTATTCCGTCACGATTTGTCTGGTGTTTGTCACACAAGTTTTGACCAAAGGTTTTTCATTTTCTTCATCTGCTATTTGTAAGTAAGATATCTTGCCTTCAATATCAGTGGATCCCTCATCTAATTGTTCTTCTATTGGAGTTTGAGGATCCACTACCTTGGTATGCTCCCTTAACAAAATTGTGGCACCCTTTTGATACTTCGTAAATTCTTTTTCAAACCTAGCCCTCTCATTAGACATCCCTTTGTTTATAATTTTAGTACCAATGATACATTCCTCAATGTCTAGCATTGGACCGGATCCTCCATCTGCGTTTCCTCTCCATTGTGGACGGCCTTTATGACCAAAACCAAGAGCGGGTCTTTCACCATTCCCCTTCATTCTTTTAGGTAAGTCAAAATGTGGGGTAAGCTTTGTTCTGTATCCAAACTCTAAAGGCGAACGCATGGTCTCACCCACTTCTGGCACAACCTTCTCTTCCATCAATTTGGGAGCAAAAAATTTGTATGCGTTCATAACAGTTCTCTTTTTAAATGCCAACTGATCCTCGTAAGTTAAGTGTTGTAGCTGACAACCGGAGCATTTACCAAAGTACTTGCATTCGATCAAATCGTCATTCCTCTTTCCGCTAGGTTTGATTACTTCGAGTAAATCACACTCAACATAATGTGGATGTGTTTTAAAAGTTTTGATCCGAACAAGGTCACCTGGTAATGCAAATGGGATCAGCGCGATTTGTTTCTTGTCTGTATCAACAGGACTTGGAATTAAAGCAAGTCCTTCACCATTGGCACCAGCCTTCAAAACTTCTACTGAGTTCACTTCTCTATGGTATAGCCTATGCATTGGCCCGTCACGTTCTTCATTCAAAATACAACCGACATCGTTCAAAATGGTGTTCCTGGTCAAGTTAAACTCCGCTAGAATTTCGTCGATTTCAAATTGTAAAACACCGAGAGCACTGGTAGGATCCACGGTCTTCGGCTTGTACTTTCTGATTTTACCCTTCTTGCTCTGCTTTGGCCTTATCGGTTCGATTTCCTGAGTTGCAACTCTCTTCAATTCTGTTTGTGTGCTCATGTTGATTAATTGTCTTCCAGCAAATGTCCCAAAATCTCTCAAACCCACACGCCTAATCAGATTACGCGCAAAGTGCATACAAACCAATTAAAACAAGCCTACTTACTCGGTTGCTTCTTGTGCTTTAACTTGATTCCCCTGCGAACTTGGTACACAATCGATGCGATGAGCTTGAAAATTTTTTGAAAAGAAACTTCTTCATTAAGTAAATAATGATGGAATTTGGTATAACAACGGCGATCAACGAATATACAGAACTTCGATGTCAAGTACCGAAACACAACGTGAATTGAATTTTACTGAGTCATATCTACTAACGAGATGCCAACACTTACACAACGCTATATGTGGGACAGTAATTTGTTTCAACTAAAAAAGCTTTACAATAATAACATATTTGGTAACAACGCGATATATCCCACCGTACTTTTTCTTACTACAGAACGACACATTTCCGATGTGACCTGAACTTCTTCTTTGGCTTCAATTCGTCATATAAAGCAGCTGTAATAGCTGTATCGAACACTTCACGTACTTTCTGTTGTGATTTTGACGAACATTGCAAGTGAACGAATGCGCCGACCCTTTTCGCCATTTCTTCAGCCTCAAAAGAATCGACGAAGTCTGATATATTGTCTTCTGCATATAAATCGCTTTTTAGTCCTACAATCATGATTGGTACCTCAGGGCAGAAATGTTTTACCTCCGGAACCCACATTTCTTCTATGTTATAAAATGAAACATTGCTGTTTACAGCGTAACATATCATCAATATGTCAACATCTGTATACGAAAGTGGCCTTAATCGACTGTATTCTTCTTGCCCTGCTGTGTCCCACAACGCCAACTCGACTATTTTACCATTCGGTCCCTCCAAGTTCGTGATGTAGTTCTCAAATATAGTAGGCACATAATCCTCGGGAAATTTCCCTTGCGTATACGAAATAAGTAGTGATGTCTTACCCACTGCACCGTCACCGACCACCACTATCTTTAAGTGGTATTGAGCGTTTCCGCCCTTAGAAACGGACTTTGAGTAATGAGGAATATCGCCTAAGGTTCTTTTAAAGTTACCTGGTTCAAGCTTCATTTTGAAACGTGTCGCTGCTTCACAATTACTAAGAATACTCAGCCTTGAAGCATTGAATGCAATCTTTTGCCAAGATAAAACATCACGTCTCTTTGAACAACCATGATTTTATGATCTTGATGTTAGTTTTTTTTATTTGTTTTTGTTTGTACTATAATTGCAAATAATCAACAAACCGAATAAAAACTACATTTATCGTTAACGGCGGTTCATTTGGCGTTTGCCGCTGACAAGTGAACCAATGTATAACCACACAGCCGCCATGCAGCCGATCGAGGACGTATTAGAGTCCGCACTTAGTTTCATCCATGGTATATCTTCTCTCTATTTCAAGAATACTGAGACGGCATCCAGTTTCAAGGATAAACATATAAACCAAGTTGATCAATGGCTTGGAGAGAATACAGACATCAATCCTATGTTTTTAGTACAAGATTCAAAAACATCGCAAGTGGAGATGATAGTGAATAAGATTCCGGAAAACTTTGCTCAAAACAATATCTTGATGATAATGAAGAATCTTTCGATAATGGACCCTGAGATGTCGATTGAATCTCAATTGAATATAATGATGCTTCCACACGGTTCTCAGTTTGATGCTCTCAAATCTCTCGTCGACGTTGGTTTGTATCAACTTTTTGACAAAATTGTGACAAATAGAGAGAGGAGTTCTAAAAACGCAGCAGATTCAGTCATCAGCACTAAGAAAAAGATAAAGGAATTGTCACTTTCGCTACAGAACCTGGACAAAGAAATTCAATTGCCCAACATCGAGGATTCAATTCATCCACTGGTAAAACAATTTACAGCAGACGGAGCTAAACCAGGAAATGTCGAAGAAGTTATTCCTGTAGATGTACTGAACGATACCACTTTTCTCAATGCTTTACAAAAGACTTCGAATTCATGGGTCAAGGCAGTGCATTCGATATCAAGACTCGAAAACAATTTAGAAGATGGAACAGCAATGGATGAGGTAAATTTTTGGAAAAATTACTACACGGCGTTACGCGAGCTGGAACGTAAGTTAGCTTCTGCAGAAGTCGAACTTACAATTGGCATCCTGGTATATGCTAAAAGATTTTACAGTAGCACATCTTTTATTAATGACACTGGATTACCCCATATGATAGAAAAAGCTCAAAATTACTCTTTCTTCCTTGACGGATTGGCACTGTCAAACATTTCTTCAGCAACTTCAATAATAGATTTAAATCAAGCCATAGATACTTTTGCGTTTGAATTCAAAAGGCTGAGGATCACTCAGTACCCACTAGATCAAGCGGTTAAAATGGTCGAAAAAGTATCCGCTGAGATTACAGCTAAACTAAAGGAGATTTTACCAAACTTATTACTGATGAATTATCATGAATTTCTTACTACAAAAGATGAAACGGTAACATTGCTCAATAATTTCGACGACAAGTTGAAGGATTTTACATTGATAATACGGGAGCTAATGCGGAAAAAAGCTGTTAGATTCTTATTTTTGAAGTTCACCTGCTCAACAGAAGGGTTGAAACAACGTATGTTGGATATATTTACATTCAGATATCAGCATCATGCTTTTAAACAAGCACTGAAAACAGTAAAGAGCCCTGCTCTTATTGCGATAATAGAAAGCATTTACGATGAACTCAAAACAATAAATGTGCTCAAAACAGACGAAGCTACTTGGTCTCAATTGGAAAAAAACTATCTCGCAGGGATTGCATCAATTGAGGATCAAATAATAATAATGCTGAATACGGAACTAGAAGTATGTCAAACTAGCAAGGATATGTTCAGCATATTTGAAAAGTATGAATTTTTGACAAAAAGAGACAGGGTTTTCAATGCTATCCGAGAATACCAACGTCAGCTTCTCCGAAATGTTAAGAATGACATTTATTCCATAAAGGATTCAATATCTTCATCAATTTCAACCAAAGCGGTGAATGAGCACTTTGACATTCAACCTGTTATTCAAGAAATCGTTAGGCGAAAGAAGATTTCTAAAAAACTAGAATTGCTCACGTCTAAACTCACAATAATTTTGGGACCAGAGTGGGATAAAACCATTAGCGGATCTGAAATCTCAAAGGAGTGCGTTTCTGTTCAAACTTCATTAAATACCGATAAAGTTGTCGACGCGTGTTTATCAAGTGCTAAAGCTGCCAATTTTTCTCTTGACGAATGTATATTCAAAATCATATTAACCAGCTCTGCTTATGAACTAAAGGTCAACTTTGACTTTTCCGCAGGATCCCTGTTCAAAACAGTCCGAAATTTGATATGGCAAGGCTACGATATCCCCAGCAGTATCGTAAGACTGTCCAGAATTACCAGAAATGTGTACCCACATGCAGCTATAATAGCCGAAAAGCTGCAAACATTTTTTCTGGTGATCGGCGGAATCAACCGTCTATCGTACACAGTACCGCTTCTCCGAAATGCCCTCGATGAAGTTTGGGGAACTCTTATGGTACTTGTAACAGATTCGTGGGAGACAGTTCCACTTGAGACTACATTCGACGAAACTAACATGACTGGTAATATAGGCAAGTTTGAAAGAGGCGTTGACCGTTTGTTACATGAATATGAGAAAGTCTCCACTAAGGAAACCGAATTCCACGATTTCTATGCCAGTTTAGAGTCCACATCGATAGCTGATATCTCTGGCGAAGTGACTCGGCCGCTGCAAAACCTGGTAGATTTGCTACAACTAGAAAGTTCTACTGAGAGCCAGTTATTCATAAACATTCTAAATTCCAAACTGCGCGTTATTCTGACTGAAAAGTTTAAAGTGTTCACCAAATTATTGAATGAAGAGCCTACAGAACAATCCATTATTTTTTCCAACGGATCGTTTGAATTGCTGCCTTCTTTTTTTGCCGTCAAGAGTACGTGGGTGAACAAGTTGACGCACTTGACAAATATTTTACAGAACCAGCCAAAACTGTCATTCAGCAGCCTTAATCCTATTTCGCAATTCGAAACGTTTGCTGACATTTTGCTCGATTTACAGCCGTTCATATCAAACTATATGGAATCTGTTGCCAGATTTTATACATCTACGGGCGAAATTTTGTCTCAGTGGAAGGAGTTGGAGTATTTATGGGTTTTGTCAGAGGAAAATTTTGTTTCGAGTGTTTGTGCTGACATTCAGTCTTGTTTGGAATTTATAGATAACGCTTATGAACAAAGGAAGAAAATGAGCTATGCTTCGGCCGTTAAAGATATAGAATCGCTCATCAAGGTTAACCAAGAACAAGCTGTATTGCAATGTTGTTCAAAGGTTGACCAATGGTTAGCCCTTGGGGTGAAACACTTAACACAACTGTATGTCCAAATGTCTGTTTCAATGCACCATCAACTAACTTTAGACCGTAAATTCTTCGAAGATACATCGGTTAACTTCTCATCTTTGAAAAATACCACCGAAATTATTATTCATTTGGACGTCGTCAGCTCAAAAATGGAAGAGATGCTGGAACAGTTTTCAGTGCTAAAATCTTCCCAGCGGCTCTTGATTCAGGCTCGTGTGCACTTTCCCGATGACTTCATATATTGTGAGCAACTAAAAGCTGATTTTGACTCTTTGAAAGAAATCTGTTCAAAGAGAGAAAGTGCTGTGTCAGAAAATCGTGATAATATTGCGAGCAAACTCGAAAATGAAATGAGAAGGTTAAAGCTGGTTTCGGAGTCTTTGACTAAAAGCTGGAAAAATCAAAAGCCCACAGGTTCCGATACAGAACCATCTGTTGCACTTGACGTGATTAATTCGTTTGAAGAGTCAATCAACTCAACCAAAAATCATATGCACGATCTTCTTACAACAGCGAAAGTTTTACTGATTCCAACGACATTATGCTTTGATCTTGATAGCCTTTCAACAGAGGTCAAGAACTACAAGGATATGTGGACATCTGTTGGCGTGTTATGGAACTCAATGCAAGTGATTGTGAATGCAACATGGAATTCTGTTATAATCAACGAAAGTAAGCAAAGCTTAGAGACTCTGCTTGAAAACTCCGACGGCCTTCCACCAGGTGTACTACAATATTCGGTATTCCAAAATCTTCTTCAATCCATACGATCTGTTCTAGGGGCTGTAAAGGTTTTAGAAAATCTTAAAAATGCTCCACTTAAGCCCAAACATTGGTCTGCTATGTTTCAAAAGCTTGGATCCTATGAACCTTCCCATGAAATTCTTGAATCCGAAACTTTCTCGCTTATGGACGTTCTTTCTATGAACATTGCCTTCAATGAAATGGAAGTGTACAGCATAATAAACCAGGCAAAAGATGAAGAGGTACTTGCTTCTGCGCTGAAAGACATAAAAATCAAATGGAAAAAAGTTACAGTTGATAGCTTTTTGCACCCAAGCGGTGTGAAACTGATTAAAAACTGGTCCGCCCTTTTTTCAATTACAACCGATGACATCAATACATTGGTCTCCATGAGGAATTCGCAATTTTACAATATGTTTGAGCAGGAGATCTACGAAATTGAGACGAAGCTTACAGATTTTTCCGAAATTCTTACATGCGGATTGGAAATTCAAAAACAATGGTCTTACTTGTACGGTGTATTGAGTGAAAGTAGCTCTTTGAAAGAACTCCTTTCCGTAGAGGCAGCTCGATTTTCTGACTTAACCTCTGACCTGAATATACTTTTTGGAGCTATTCAATCAGCTAAAACTCCTTCGGATGTTCTTTACAATTCTGAGTATATTAGCGCCTTGAAGTCCTTATTGGACGCCCTCACAAGAGTCAGAAAATCGTTAAACGATTTTCTTGAAGCACAAAGAGGTCTGTTTCCTAGATTCTACTTTATTGGTAATGAAGACTTGTTGCAACTGTTGGGCGCAAATACAGATTTCGGATTTTTGTCTACTCAAATGAGAAAGATGTTTGGGGCTGTTGGACGTTTGGAGGTAGTCGGAACCTCGATCAAAGGTGTTTACTCAATAGAAGGGGAAATGGTTGCACTCAAAAACGAAGTCAAAGTATCACCACAAATTCCTGTTTACCAGTGGATGTCATCATTGGACAAAGAATTGAAGCATACTTTATCCGCATTGATTATTGCTTGTTATGAAAAATATTCTTTGAAGAACGTAGAACTCATGTTGAATGAGTTTCCATTTCAAGTTATTTGGCTATGCATGCTCGCTGATTGGACGAAGCGTTCTCAAAAACTGGAAACAGCTGATATGGAGGAACTGCTGCAAGACCTTTCTTTTGCTTCAGATTTTCTAACGAACAGCAAATTAACTGTCGTTGAAAACCACAAACAAAGAATGATTGACTCACTTCTTTCAGAGATGCTGGGTCTAAAAGAGACAACTCTTCTTCTAAGTGTTGCTGAAAACAAGCATTCTGCTTGGAATGAAATTCAGAAATTTTACATTGACAGCTGCGACGATCCACTAGGTATAGTAAGAATAGTACAAGCCGGTATCGAAGTAAAGTACGGGTTTGAGTATATTGGCGTTCCAGAAACACTTGTGCAAACTCCAATTCTTCAAACATTTTTTGCTACAATGATTCATGCTTTATCAAATAATCTAGGAGGATCCCCCTTTGGACCTGCGGGTACAGGTAAGACAGAGTCTGTAAAATACTTGGGAAAAAGGCTTGGATGTTTTGTTTTGGTTTTCAATTGTGATGATACTTTCGACTATCGATCGATGGCCAGAATCCTATTCGGCATTTCTCAAATTGGTGCCTGGGGCTGCTTCGATGAGTTTAACCGCTTAAATACAAGTCTTCTTAGTGCCGTCTCTTCTCAGGTGGAGGCAGTGCAGTCTTCCATGATGAATCAAGACAGAAGAATATCCGTACTGGAGCGAAACGGAACAATTCATCCTAATACCGCTTTATTTATTACAATGAATTTGGGGTATGCTGGAAGATCTCAGTTACCGGGCAATTTAAAACGGATGTTTCGCGAGTTTTCGATGTCTGTACCTCAGACAGTAATTATTACCAAAACACTACTCAAAATAATGGGGATCGAAAACTCAGATGATGTTTCAGTTCGATTAGTCTCTTTTTTTGCTGAACTTGAACTAAATACCTCATCTCAATCACATTACGATTTTGGCTTGAGGGCTCTGAAGTCTGTGATTCGAAACTGCAATATACAATCTTCTCATGCAAAAATCCACGCGAGTTACGAATTACTACTAAGAAGCATCCGTGATATAATCACTCCAAAGTTATTGGATATTGACGAAGACGTATTTGAAGCAACTTGGACGAAAACTTTCGCTCAAGAGCATAAAGCAGTTGTAGATATGGAATTCAAGAAATTTGTCACTGACTTTTGTGGAAGACAATATCTTTCTTACAGCGATTCATTTTATAAAAAGTGCAAGCAACTGTACGAATTACAGAAATCTCAACAGGGTCTGATTCTTGTAGGAGGCGCTGGGTGTGGTAAGACGACAGTTTTGAATGCCACACTAGACAGCATACAAAACCTCACTAACATTTCCAACATCGTTTACACTATTGACTCCAAGGCCATAAAAAAAGAGCAATTATATGGAACTTTGGACCCCATAACGTTTGAATGGCAAGATGGTCTTTTTACATCCATCATCAGGGAAATCAACAATGATCAGCTTGGTGAATACAACAGTTCAAACATTTGGATTATATTCGACAGTGACTTAGACCCAGTTTATGCAGAAACGCTAAACAGTGTTCTCGACGATAACAAGGTATTCACTCTTCCCAACGGAGAGCGATTAGATATTCCGTCAAACCTTCACATCGTCTTTGAAGTGGAAGAGTTGACCTTCGCTACGCCTGCTACAATAAGCAGGTGTGGTATGCATTGGTTCGATAAAACCATAGTTCATCCCCGGAAGGTTTTTTGTTCAACCTACAATCGACAGCTCAGTTCGGCGCCGATTTATGGCCCTTCTGCAAACAGATTGAAGGAATGTATAATCAAAGCTTCGGACGCTATTTTTTCTGCCGAAAACTTCAAACAGATCTGTGAGGAAAGTGCTGTTCTCAATCACATAATGGGCTTTGATATTATTCGGATATCCAAAATCTACTCAAAAGTGATGTGTAGCCCATATTTCTCGAACTTTAAGGATATTTCCAAAATGTCTCAATCTTCTCTCGATCTATTCGTAATCAGCCACATTGCTTTGTGTATCGTGTGGGCGTTTGCGGGAGATTGCAATGTTGAGGAAAAAAATATATTTGCATTATCTGTTCAGGTACACTTACAGCCTTACGGATTACCGACCGTAAACGGTTCAATCTTAGACTATGAAGTCTCTGTGGTATCAGGAGAACTACTACCACTCAAGCGGAACATCCAAAGCATAGAACTCGAGGCGCATCAAGTTCTATTACCAGATTTGATAATACCCACTGTGGACACTTATAGGCATGAGGCAATACTTTTCACCCTGCTTAGAGAGCACCAGCCGTTAATTCTATGCGGCCCTCCTGGCTCAGGAAAAACAATGACTCTTCAAAGTGCACTCAAACGATCAGACGATCATATCCTAATAGGAATGAACTTCTCCAAGGATACCACTGTTGACTCGTTGCTCAGAACTATCGAACAACACACGACTTATAAATCTACAGCGGAAGGACTGATAATGCAACCAACGTCATTTGGTAAACAGTTGGTTGTCTTCTGTGATGAGATCAATCTCCCCAAACCTGACCACTATAAATCGCAACCGGTTATACTATTTTTAAGACAACTGCTGGAGAAGAATGGATTTTGGAGTCCGAAAACCAACAAATGGGTTTCTCTTAAAAAGATTCAAATTGTTGCGGCCTGTAATCCACCAACCGATCCAGGAAGAAGTGATATGACTAAACGATTTACTCGTCATACAGCTGTAATAATGGTCGACTACCCTTCCAAAGAATCATTATTACATATTTACCGAACATTCTTCAAAGCAGTGCTCAAAGCGAGCCCGATTAAAAATGACTACGCCGACAATCTTGCTAGAGCTTCTGTCGAGATTTATTTGGATTGCAGAAAGAACTTTACCGTAAAGCAACATCCACATTATATTTTTTCTCCGAGAGAACTTACAAGATGGGTAAGAGGTGTCTACCATGCAATCAGCAATTCTGAAAGTTTTGATTTACATCAGCTAATCAAAATATGGGCATATGAATCTCGGAGGATTTTTTCAGATAGATTGGTTTCATTGAATGAGAGAAAAAGCTTTGATGATCTTTTAAGTGGCGCCGCGTCATCTGAATTTCCATTACAGAATATCGTTGATATTACACAGTCGCCCTTGGTGTTTTGCGATTGGTTGAACATGAAATACGAGGAATCAGACCTGAGCAAGTTACGAAACTTTATTTTTGAAAGATTGAAAACCTTTTGCGATGAGGTTCTGAATAAGGATATCATTCTTCATGACCAGATGATCCATGCAATGCTCAATGTGGACAGAATTATGAAACAAGTCCAAGGACACGCTATATTGGTTGCCCCTAGTAATAGCGGGAAAACTACTATCACTCGGTTTGTTGCATGGTTGAATGGTGTCGATGTTAGAATACCCATGATTCATCGTAACTACAGCCTGAGAGAGTTTGATGCATTTTTAAGGAAAGTACTGATGGAAAGTGGGGCTGAAAACAAGAAAACTTGTATAATTCTCGATGAGTCTAACATGGTGGAAGCATCTTTCATTGAACGGCTTAACACCTTACTCGCAAATTCAGAGATACCTGGTCTTTTCCAAGCTGAAGATTACGACAGTCTTATTGCAAAAATAAGATGCTGCCCATATCTGCCCGCAACTGTACTAGATACAGAGCAAGGTATGTACGATTGGTTCACCGAACAAATTTCTAAGAATCTACATGTTGTGATAAATATCAGTGATCCTAAAAAATCAACATCAACAAACCTCATCACATCACCCGCACTTTTCAATCGTTGTGTTTTGACATGGATGGGTACCTGGAAAAATGATACCCTCGAACAGGTTGCAAGGTACTATATTGATAAGATTCCATTAGATCAAACTTTGGAGCCAGTCGAGCAGGAGCAAACAGAATCACCAATAAACATTCGGTCAAAAGTGATTCAAATTCTTCGTACTGCCTTTCAGAACTATCATTCCCAGCTTCAAGTAAAGTACCCATCGCCGGCTCTTTTTATGAACTCTTTGAAGTTACTCCGGAGGAATTTCATAAAAGGATTAACAGAAGCTGATAACAATCAAAGGTTTGTTAGAAATGGCCTCACCAAACTTAAAGAAACTCTATTGATGGTAAGGAAACTGAATAAAGACATGGAGTCAAAGAGAGAGGTACTCCAAAAAAAGAAACTGGAGGCTAGAAAAACACTAGATCAGATGTTATATGATCAAAATGAATCAGAAAGGAAACAAGAAGCATCAATTGAAATCCAGAAGATTCTTCATGTCCAGGAAAACGACATTTCTGTTAGAAGAGATGCTGTAATGAAAGATTTAGCCAAGGCTGAACCAGCAATACTAGAAGCTCGTAGAGGAGTAAAAAACATCAAAAAACAGCAATTGACCGAACTGCGAACAATGATTAATCCTCCTGAAGCTGTAAAAACAACTTTGGAAGCAGTTTGTATACTCTTAGGGTTTCAGATAAGCTCTTGGAAAGATATCCAACAAACCATTCGAAAAGATGACTTTATCGCTAAGATTGTCACATTTGATACTGAAACAATGCTTTCAGAAGAAGTGAAGAGCTACATCCAAACTCGCTATTTAGATCAACCTAACTTTAAACACAAGAACGTACTTCGGGCCAGTCAAGCATGTGGACCTTTGTATTTGTGGGTCGTGGCTCAAATTTCATTTTCTAATGCTCTTAAAAAGGTAGGGCCTTTGCAAAAAGATCTTCAAACTCTGGAAGGGGAAATTTCAAGGACTAGAGCAACATCACTAGCTGCCGAGGAAATGATTTGTGAACTACAAGAACAGATCGAAAAATCCAAAGATCTGTACAGTAAAATCATCCGCGATATAGAGATTTTGAAATCTGAGATGTCTTCAGTTGAAACGAAGGTATTAAAATCAACACTACTACTCGAAAGCTTGAACTCTGAGAAGGAAAGGTGGACTGTAGAGATAGGTCAGTTCAAAGATGTTAAGAGAAACCTTCTTGGGAACTGCTTGTTATTTTCTCTCTATTCTGCCTACTGTTTCGCTCATGATTTAAAGGCGAGAACCGAACTAGTGAAAGAATGGAAGCACCTTTTACATTTGTCAAATATTGACTTTGACAAGTCCTTTACTAATCTTGCAACCAATGTCAGCCTTGAAGAAAAAGCGAGGTGGATAGAAAGTGGTCTTTCAGAAGATGATTTCGCAGTTGAAACTTTTGCAGCAGTTGTTTGTTCCCCTGACGAAAAGTACCCTTTGGTAATAGATCCTAACGGGAGCATACTAGATACCTTATATGCTGTTTACGAGTCAAAACTGGTCATAACTAGCTTTTTGGACAAAAACTTCAGTAAAAGTCTCGAAAATACACTAAGATTTGGAGGATTACTACTGATACAGGACGGTGAATTCTTTGATCCGTCTGTTATAAAAGTTTTAAAACAGGAATTTCAGAATATAGGAGGAAGACGAAGCATCGAACTCGGAGATTCAACAAGAGAATTTGATGTATCTAACGATTTTAGAATGATTATCTATACGCGTGACAAGAGCTGGTCTATTCCAAACTCAATTCTAACTAATACTCTTTTATTCAATTTCACGATTACCAAGGGTAATCTCGAATCTCAAACCATGCAAAACACTTTAATGAACGTACTTCCATCACTTCAGACCGAGAGAAAACGCCTTTTCGAGAAAAATGCAGCTTGTCAACTTAAGCTAACAACTCTAGGAAAGAAACTGTTGGAATTGCTAAACACTGCGGAGAGCAACATTCTAGAGAACGAGGATCTGCTAAACACATTGGAGAACCTAAAGCTCGAATCTGCTACAACCTCAACTGAGATATCCAAGATTCAGTCGCTAGTACTCGAACAGGAAATGGCTATAACTGAGTTTTCACCGATAAGCAAAACCACTGTCCAAATTTTCGAACTCTTAGAATGGATGCGGTCGAAAAAGCACTGGTTTTATGACGTCGAGGTCAACGAATTTTTGGCAGTTTTCCAATGTGTCTTTCAGTATGTCGATATACTTGCTAACGACAGAACTGGTAAGCCGGATAAGATAACTTTCACAATATTCCGTTTGATGTTTTGCACATTCGGTCCGATGTTTTTAGAAAACGACAGGCTTTCCTTCGCCGCCCGCTTGATGGAACTCCAGATCTTTTCAGAGGAGAGCACAAAAACCATTGAAGAATGGGACAAAGTTAGGTCAGATATCAACGTTCTCCGAAAGCAGCAAGAGGTATCTGAGAGGTTTGTACTCTTTAGGGAAGGCCTCATGTCTGGTGATGCAAAAGACGGACTATCACAGATGGTACTTTCAGCCATGAAGCAACGGCCTTGGAAATTGAGTGAGTTTTTCTCTGAGAATATTCGCTCAAACGTCATGCTTATTGGAGCAGACAAAGGCGTAGATGGCTCATACATGATAAAAGAAGCAGCGGAACAGGCCGCAATGAAACTTATCACTGTAGCCATGGGATCCTCAGAATCATGCAAAATCGCGGAAGAAGCACTAGCCGATTGTTCTGGAAATGGAGGCTGGCTCTTATTGCAGAATATCCAAATGTCGTACACATGGTGCAATGAAGTATTGCCGACATATCTAAAACAAATTAACAGCAACTGCAACCCAAACTTCAAACTTTTCATGACTTGTAGTTTGGAAGATAATATCCATCCTAGCTCTCAAATACTGCAGTATAGCACCAAGATAGCTTACGAAGGCGAATCTGGTATCTTATACAAGGTGAAAAAATTTTGGGGAATAATTGTTGATAAAAAGGATACAACTGGAACGTGCCTCTATTTAAAACACTTGGTATGCTGGATACACTCCTTACTCTTGGAACGCGTGAAAATCACTGGGCAAAATGTCGAATACCATGACTTAGATTTCGAACTAGCGATTAACTCTGTTGAAAAATGTATTGAAGACGAGACAATCGACTGGCCCAAGCTAAGGTTCCTAGTCGGAAAACTCATTTACTCTAACAGGATATCTCATACTGACGAATTGTACCAATGGATTGCCGATATAACCTTTTCAATACTAAACGAAGGCTGTTTTAGGGCAAATAGTAGCATAGTCGGTGATGTCGGGTCACCTTCCTCGAAAAACTCAGCGCATGATATCACAAAATGGCTGAACCACCTCTCGTGGACAATTGAACAGAAGGACATCTGGCTTTCTGTACCCAAGGCAGACTTAGAGCAACTATCGTTTATGGATGCAGTATCTTGCATGTCAGATTTAGTTGCAATGAACGCTGTGAAGAACTGATCATAACTAATATAGTATATTGAAGATTCTAGAAACCACACGTCTCTATAAGTATGTAAATAGGCCAATTACGAGAAATCACATCTAATGATCGCACTAATCTTTTTGGCTCTTTACCAGAGCGTGCTACAAACGTTTACACACATAATAGCGTCGAAACACTGCAAAGATGACCCGAAAAAATCAAAACCTTAGAATTTAAAAACGTTAAACTTTAGAAATATGATAATTAGAATATTAGGCTCACGCGGATGAAGAAGAGTGGGTTGGAGAAGTACGGCTCAAAAACGCTAGAGATGACAGCTATGGATAGCGAAAGTAAAGGCACACCAATCAATAGTGAAACAGCTCGGGTACAAACTCGACAAAGAGTCTTTTCTTTTTCTCATTTGAATGTGTTTGATGGAAAACATCAATACTCAGACCCTGGTAATCATGAACCAGAACATTTCAAACAACATATGACGATGTTTCGATTTGCTTGCAGACAAACTTTGTTGACGTTAATTGAGTGGACAAGAACTGAAAAAATTATCCTATGGATTCAAGCCAATCTTAGAAATAAACCCATGGACGTATTCTTTGCGTTCACTGCTATAATGGGATCGCATACCTTCTACGTGGTAATGCTACCAATACCCCGTTGGACTGGATTCAGCGTGGTCACCAGGGATTTGGTATACGTTATAGGGTACTCTATATACCTAAGTGGACATTTCAAAGACTACTGGTGCCTACCGAGACCCAAGTCTCCACCTGTTCATCGTATCACGTTGAGCGATTACACAACGAAAGAATATGGTGCACCAAGCTCACACACAGCAAATGCTACTGGCGTCAGTTTGCTAGTTATATGGTATATTTCACAGTTGAGTTTCGATAACGAATTCTGGAGAATTTTGTTATATATGACCACAGCCTCATATTTCTTTATCCTGACTTTTGGCAGGATTTATTGCGGAATGCACGGTATATTAGACATTTCCAGCGGGATGTTAATTGGTATATTCTGTTGCGCTGTAAGAGTGTTCACAAAACATTATCTCAACTTTGACAAGCTCACTATTGAGAGCGGTTTATGGTATCCGTTCGTCAGCATCATTACTGGCGTAGCACTTTTAAAATTCCATGCTAGGCCTATTGATTCGTGTCCGTGTATCGAGGATAGTGTCGCATTCGTTGGAGTGATAATGGGAATTGAGTGTAGTGATTGGCTAAATCCAAAATTGTATGGCAATGAATTGTACATCATGCCATTCAACTACTCAAAACTCGGCGTAACTGGCGTAGCTCTAAGGATCATCGTGGGCATCTTAGCTGTACTTACGTGGAAAGAGTTGAGTAAGAAAGTTATATACTGGTTCTTGGCCCAAATAATCGGCGATGATCGCCCCTTCACCAAGGAAGAGCTCAAGAAACAGCAAGAAAGCGACGAAGTGAGACTTTTCACCCCGTTGGCCGACATTGATGTCATTGGAAGGTCCATAGTTTATGCAGGAATTCCGGCTACTGTGATATTAGTATGCCCAATCCTGTATAAACTACTGGACATCTACGATTAAGACGGTAGATACGTCAGTTCATCAACTGAATCGCTTACCATAAGAACTTTAACAGTCAGAATGAGTGAGCCAATTCTTGAGCATAATGAAAACTACTCTATAGCTTCTGTTTCACTTTAGAAGAAAATGTTTAAGGTTAATATATACGTGCCTTTGTAAAGAGAGATCTTTAAAATATGTAGAAGTTTATAAAGTGGTATAAGTGAAGTACATTGCGAACGCGAGCCAAGGATTACTTTGCACACCTGTGTGCGAAGTCGATCCAAAAGGCACGCCAGAATATGTGCGTGAATTGAAAAAAAAAGCGCTGCTTTTTGCCGTTAAAATGTGGTGTTTGTGTGTTCAATGGAAATCCAGTCCAGATCAAGAAAGGTGCAGTGACTTCTGAAAGCGAACGTGGAAGTTGCTGGACGCTAAAATTTTGAAGGAATCAACATTGAGGAACGCCGTTTGGATAAGCCAGCTGTCTTTGAATGGCTAGCTTTGCACTCAAAGGTCCATACTTGGTTGCTACCTCTCTATACTCTTTGAACGATTTGAACGAGTTACCATTATTGAAAGCAGCGGTAGCCTTAGTTGCCGAAGCAGAAACTGACGCCATTGTAGCTACAGAAGGAATTGATCTAGAAAGTGTACGAGAAACTTTGATTGCGTTATTGGCGAACATTTTAGTATGATATTATTGAAAAACTGATGTGCTTTGGAACTGATGATTGTCTTTTGTTGAACTAGGGTATAAAGAGTGTTTGTTATAATTAGGTTGTATTTAGTTCAACAAGACCTGTATACCATTTAGACAACCGTTTACAAAGTATGTCGCTACTTATATACATATATCACTTGCCTTCGGTTGCTGCCATCGCTTTCTTCTTGCATCTATTTAGCGCGACAAGTGTGCTTTCCAGTAATTACGCTTGACACATATCTTACTAGGATTGAAGCTCATCTGCATGTCCAATCGCACCCTGGAAATCAGCACATAAAAGGGCGAAGATCCCAAAATGCGTGACCAGTTCCGAAAATCAGCTAACCTTTGAGATAGCTATCGAGTCTTTAAATAATCAAAACGCGCTTGCATGACTTTTGTTTTGACTTTAGTTCTTCCTGCATTCTACGGCCAGCTCTGAGGAAAAGAGGACAGTTGTGGTCTCAAAGCGATTAGATGTTCCGGTCTCGAGAGTATTGTGTGAACGGAATATGGATGATGCATCAGCCGTACCTCAGCTCGACCAATCAAAACGCAGATACGGGCTATCGCGCTTGTGTAAGTTTGCGCTGGCCGCTTCTTTCCGTTTTGTTCCGAAAACAGAACGAAAAAAATGCCACAAAAACGATAGAGTGGGGGTGTGGTGGGGCAGCTTTTTTTTTTTTTTTTTTCTTTGCCGTTAGTTTCCGCTTTTCGGGCGCCCAAAAAGATACATGTCTTTCACAGGAAAGAGGTCATGTGACCTATCTTTTCAGTTCATTCATCTTTATAGTGTACGTTAAATTGTATATATATGATACATATGGGAATACGCGATGGACTATTCGTAGTACTCGTTGCCAATCTCTTGTATTCAGAATTGTATATTCTTACTGGGATTGGAGGGAAAGTCCACCCCCGTGCTTGTAAGAGTGGGGTCAAATGTGAAATTGACGTTATTGTCATAACGGAAAGTGCAATTAATGTTGAAGTTCTTCCTTTTGCTTTTGGATTTCTCTTCTAAGCAAACTTCTTCCAGAGAGGATGTCTCCAATCTCGTTGTATTCTTCCCAATGAACTTCCTCTCCCTTTCTTAGTTCAACGTTAGTCTCGTTCTCCCAAATGTGAGCGATTGGTTTGAAGGAGACCTTGGATCCGTTGACACAAATGACGGCAGCAGATTCGTCCTCGTCAACAACGGTGAACTTCTTGACACCATTGACGTAGTTGAACCGTAGAATTTTGTAGTCTTCGTTGTCCACAGCGGTGTTTTTCTTGTTCCATTGTTCAATGAACTTCACACACTTCACAGCGTATCTAGAAGCGAAAACACGATCCTTGGAAGATGGCACACCACCTTGTTGGACATGACCTGGAATGGCGGTTCTGACGCCGAACCTTTCGCCGGATTGTTCTGTAATGATGTCAGCAAGCAACTCGGTGGTGTATACGTTCGAAGCCATTTCGTTTCTGATCAGGATCTTACCGTTTCTTGTTTCACCTTGTTCATGCTTGAAACTTTCCTTCAACAAGATCAAATCCTCTTGGATAGATTTTAGGTCGATGGCATGCTCTGGTGTGTAAACAGACACGGCACCGGTGACTAAACCGGTGAAAGATGCAACGTAACCTGAATGTCCACCTTGTACTTCAACGACGAAGACTCTACGTCTGGTGGATGATGCGGATTGCTTGATGGCATCAGTGTATTTAACCAAAGCGTTCAAACAGGTGTCGGCACCCAAAGAGTATTCAGTACCAGGAACGTTGTTGGAAACGGTCGATGGGATCAAACACATTGGAATGTTAAATATTGGGTATTGGTCACGACCATCTCTTAGTTGTTTCAAGGATTTGAAACCTTCGAAACCACCTAGAATGATGATACCGTCGAACTTGTTCTTTTGGAAGTGGTAAGCAATGGTACCCATGTCTTCTGCTGCCACAGATCTGTTGGTACCAATTTCAGAACCACCTAGGTTATGCCAGTTTTCAACATCGATCCATGAAAGTTCTTTCACTTCACCTGTTTGTATTAGACCACTGAAACCGTTGGTAATAGCAATCGGTTTGTGACCATGTGCAAGACAGTACAAGGTGGCAGCTCTTGTTGCTGCGTTCAAGGCAGCTGATGGTGCACCAACGTGGACGATGGCAATCTTTAATCTATCTTCTTCTGGCAAAAATTGAGAACCATCATCGTTGACTGTGGTAGACATAAAGTTGGAATACAGTTCAATGAATTCAGTATCACGCAAGGAGATGGCCTTGTCAAAGTCTCTTGATTCAATGGCAGTGGCAACTTCTTTTGTTAACTTAACAGATTCGACTAATGGCATTCTGATGACCTTGTTTTCAAGGATACCGATCAATGGCGATGGAGTGTCAGGAGTCATAGACAAAATTGCCTTGACAGCGTCCACACCCTGGATGGTGGCTAACCATCTGTCATGTGCTACAGCTGTACCACCTCTTTGGACGTGACCTAGAGTAGTGATCTTGGTATCCAACCCAAGTTCCACTAAAACGTCTTTAACTTGCTCAGCGGTGATTGGGTTCAATTGATCATCCAATGCACCTTCTGCAACAATGACGGTATTGTTTCTGCGGCCCTTTTCTCTATGTCTTTGACAGACTTGTTTTAGTTCATCTTGCCATTTGCCGTATGGAGCGGCTCTTTCTGGAATGAAAATGTAATCTGCTGCTGTGGCAATACCAGACATTAATCCTAACCAACCACAGTGTCTACCCATAACTTCAACAACGAATGCTCTTGAGTGTGACTTGGCAGTAGCATCAATGTAGTCAACCATTTCACAGATTCTTTCCAAAGCAGAGTATGCACCGATGGTGGAATCGGTACCAGACATATCGTTATCAATGGAACCGACCATACCAACGATAGTTAAGTTTCTGTAAGGAGCAACTTCCTCTACAGTGAACTTTCCATCTTGCACAAGTTCTTCAACTAATGATGGCCATTCTGATCTGAACAAGTCAGCACCAGTCAACGAACCGTCACCACCACAAACCACTAAGGCATCGATACCGTGTTCTATTAGATGCTGGGTTGCCAACTTACGACCCCATCTTTCTCTAAATTCCATACAACGAGCGGTACCGATCAATGTACCACCTTCGCTGAGCCACCCACGGACGTCCTTCCATTCCATCTTCTTCAAAAGATCACCACCTTTAACTAAACCTTCATAACCTTCGTAAACTGCATAAACATCACAACCATAATAGATACCACTTCTCACTACCGCACGGACGGCTGCGTTCATACCTTGAGAATCACCACCGGAAGTCATCACAGCAATCTTCTTTTTCTTTGGGTTCTTGTCTTCAAGTTCAACACTTAACTTTTGCTCGACCCCCGAATCCTTAGGAGCAGTGAACTCTGCGGCCGTCAATTCTTTGCCACTATCGGTATCGGTGACAAGGATGACATTACCTAATGGATCCACTAATTTGACAGTATGGGAATCGACTGATTCACCAATCTTGGATACTTCATCCAAGCTGACGGTGTAATATACAACAGTGTCAGTGGTTTGTTTTAAGGGTTCACAGTCAACTAATCTCAACTTGATCATGACACCATCACTTTGTACTTGGTTGGATGCTTCTTGCTGAGGAACTCTGAAACCTTGAGAATCAACTTCAGAAAGCTTGAACGATTCCAACCAACATTCCTTGACAGAATTCTTAGAAGTACCAACGATTAAATTGGAGTCGTCATGGTTCTTGAAGTTATCGTACAGTTTCACCGTTTGGAAACCCAAGGAATGGTAAAATTTTGTTGTCTGCTTATACAGCTGTTGATCAGCTGTACTTAACGAACGGAAAGCAGCTCCGTAAATTGTGTTAATCATGCTTGCGTCTATCTTCTTTATACCTGCTATGCTCGATTCACAGACTTCTATCGTTATAGGAGATTCGTTTGAATGTCCTTAACAGAATATAAGTGTGCTTTTTCCCAGATCACTAACACAAGTGTGTATTTATAATCTTGAGCCTGGCGTAAGGTTTGGAATATCAGATGATATTTACGAAGAGCCTATGTTCTTACTGTAATAAATCTAGTGGGAAGAGGGATGAGTAATTTTAATTGTATTTATGTATTCCTGCCCACTTCCGTTGATATTCGATAATTATTTGAACATTTCGATCCTGGAAAGGTTGTGTGAGCGTTGCGTTGATTCGAGCATCCTGAAAGAAGAACGTGATGGGACTGCGGCTTCCACTGTTTGCACGGTCCCTTTAACGGAATATTTCTTTTCAGCTTCTTGAAAAAAAACAGGAGTTTGGATATTCCAGTGTTGAATTTAGTGGATGTCAGTTTTGGATGCGGGTAAGAGAAATAAGAAATGGGTATCGGATCACGTGACAATAGACACATGGTTATGAGTATGTCTTTCTTGCGAACAGCCAGTTCCTACGCTTTGACAGAGAGCTAATTGGAACCAAAAGGTACCCGAAGTTTACACATCTAAGATCTGCAATATCGGACTATCCGTTACTTAGTTCAGTGAAGGAAAAAAAAAATAGGATTTCAAGCGATTGCTTCTTTTCATTTTAGGTGCGACTCATAGATAAGTTGGTAATAATAATAGATACTTAACTCTATCTACATATCAATCAGGTTTGGTTCATTGTGCGATCTTTGGTTGGTAGCTGACTGGAATCCCTGTTGGAGCTGTGTTTGTGGGAATACAGGCACAGTAGGTAAACGTTCGAGACCACCAAATGTATTATTACCAGTCGTTGCTCTATTTGGAGGAACTATAAGTGGAGATGATTCGGGGATTGTAGAGAATGGGTTATTTGAAGTTTGCGAGTAGTTTTGAACGCTGAAGGGATTCGTCTGTTGTCTTTGCAGTTGCTGACGGTTGATGTTTTCCAAAGAGAATGGGTTGTTAGGCCCTGTTTGAGAAGCCATCAGCGGTTCTGTGTTCGAACTGTTCAACGGCATACCGTTTTGCAGTGGCTGGATTCCCGTGAACGTATTTTGTAACGCTGGAGCCATCTGCTGGGGCACCTGTTGTGCGGATTGTTGTTGCATTTGCGGGGAAAGCTGTTGTGTAAATTGCGGCTGAATTGGCTGTTGTGGAGCTTGCTGCATTTGCATGTCTTGCAAGAACGGGTTGTATCCAGTTTGCTGTGGAAATTGTTGTTGCAGTTGAGGTTGCATGTGTTGCGGAACCTGTTGAGGAGCCTGTTGCGGTACTTGCTGAGAGGTTTGCTGCGGAATCTGTTGCGGAACCTGTTGCGGAACCTGCTGTGTCATCTGCTGTGTCATCTGCTGTGTCATCTGCTGTGTCATCTGTGGCTCTATTTGCTGATACTGTTGGAATGGGCCAGCCGTATTAGCCACTTGGGTGGGCCTTGAATCAAACTGAGGAGATGCCACGGACATTGGACTGGTAGCAAACGGATTGTATCCAGTTTGATTTGGCTGTATTTGCTGCGCAGGCTGATTTTTCAACTGGTTTTCCAAAGTAATTCTCTGCTGTCTGATACGATCCAGCTCGCTATGCACTTGAGATTGGTCGTCTTTGGAGAAAGTGTTGCCCTTGTTCTGGGTGTCCTCTTGAATGTGATCTTCCAACAAGTTGATCAACTTTGTTGTGATGTGCTTGATAACCGGGATCTCCAATCCGACAGCTTTAGCGGATTTTAGATAACGAACAACGTTCTCAGTCAATTGAACAAATCTTTTGTACAACTTAAGCGTACGTTCTGCGTTAGAACGTGTTAGTTCAAAAAACGATTCCAACAGAGTGATGATGCCCTCATTTAGTGCATTGTATAGCGCCAGCAAATCTTGCACGAGCATCTTGAATGCAAACATCACCAAATCGTTGTTCAAATCACATTGCGAGTACCGATTCTTGATCAAAGCACCAATCTGTACCTCCAAGGATTCCACATGCTCCAAACACTCGGTAGAACTGTTGTTCTCGAACTTTTTCAAGTTCTTATTACTGGTACGCACATAGTCTTTCCGAATCTTGCCGAACTCTTCGCATCTCACTTTCAAGTACATTCTGTACCTGTCCAGCGCCTGAACGTCACCGGATCTTGCGGGATACGAACGCCTCAACTGAGGTAGCTCGAAAAACTCCAGTCTATTGCAAAAGTAACTTAGTGCTACGTCCTTATCACCATCACGAATCAAAAGATGCACCACAGCCAGCGACTTGAACACTACTGTCCATGCAGAATCGTTCACACGTTCGTTCAATGCATCCGCAATTTCCCCAAAATCACGACCGCTAGTGGTCCCCAGTATAATCGGATCTGTGTACTTGTTCTTTGGTGGGGCCATCTTAATCTTGGTGGCCCCCTTCACAAGCTTGTGGTATGTTGTCATCACTTCTCCTATTTTTCCTTTGACACTTCTTCCTGTTCACTTCCTATGCACTAAAAACCCCTCAAAGTGAAGCCTATATAGCCCGGTATAAGTCGAAACGAAATACCAACACGATTCCTATCTTCTGACAGTATGCTTTAACTTCAATTTGTAAATTGAAGTCCTGACAACGAAAGAATACAGTTCATAAAACTCACATTCATGTTCAAATCTGAAAAGCCCTATTCCAGTTTCCACCATTGTAAACTTCAATTTTTGGAATTTCTGTTTGAGCTTTATGGTAAGTTCAGAAATGTATGAAGAGATGGGAGCAATTGGCTGCGGAAAACAGCTTAAAAATCAAATTTCGGGGCCAACGAACAAGTCGGGGGAAAGAAATAGGGGTCTTGGCGCAGAAGACCCTGCAAAAGAGAAAAACTTTGGCGCCACTTTGGTGAGATACTTTTTTTGGGGGGACAAACCCTCGAAAAAAAAAAAAACGGATGCGCTGGAAAGCGGATACGATTACCCGGAGTCTTCATTACCCAGGTCTAATATCTAACAGGGCAACCTCGCACTTCAACCCGCTTATACCACTGCAACTCGGTGATTTGGGCACCGTTCTCATACCATCCCATAAGCTCTCTAATCGTTCCAGGCGCGTATTATTAGTTCTTACCAATATATTCCGAAAGACATTCTCATCTGATGGTGCTGCGAAAGCAGCACCATCAACAATTCGTTTCTACAGATTGGTTCTTATCACTACCGGCATTCTTCCTCTTCGCCAGGAGTCTTGCATTCAACATCAGTATCCTTATATCGTACACATTGGCCTTGACTTCGCTTGACTCCTCAGTCGCCGTGTTTCCCCTCTTCAAAACCGGGCCGCAGCACCCAACATCAACAATGTCATCAACCGTTCTGGCTCTCTTTCCCAAACTCATCATCACGCTTGCTGCTGTGTTTGAAGTCTCTGTTCTCTAGTGAGGACTGATTGCTGTTTTTCCTTTGTAGACAAGCATAGAACTGTCTTTTCCAGAGTTTCTTGCATATCAGATGTCCAGCGAGTATTATGATCCAGATATTCCTTATTTCCATATATATAAATCGTAATATGCAAAATAACAGCGTTGTAACGCGTCTGCGACTTCTGGTGTTTTGTTTTCGGGGGGATGGGCCTGGGAAGCGCGCCAGATAATTCTGAGGCCCCGAAAAGTCGGGAATAGTCTTTTTGCTTTCTTTTTTACTCGGGGCACAACAATGAAAGGGGGTTTTTTTTTCTTCATTTTTCACTGTTTCCTAGGCGCGCCTGGTGTATGGGTGTTTCTCCAGACGTATTCTATTTCGGTGGCCGTTTTCCCCGTTTTAATTTTCTTTGTGCCAGCCTCATCGGAGGGATCGAGCCACGTGATATGAGTCCGGGTAACATACACATTTTTTCCCAGTTTGCTACCTCTAAAGGCCTACTTTCCCTTCCACCGCCATCGGAATAAAGCGAATGCTGAATTTTTTTTTTGAAAAAGCCGACTGCATCGGCCAGCTTAGGTCCAGTTGAAGCCGTCTGCAGCCGGGGAAAACCCCAGCACAACCTATTGGCTGTACGGCGCAGAATCTACGGTTCACACCAGTGGCCTCAATATCCGAAAAAGCTTATATATATCTCGACTTATATGCATATATCTTCACATATTTTCTTGACATCATTCTTGACCAACTTTGAGATGTGATCATTCATATTGAATTCAACATCCCAAAAAAAAAAAAAAAAAGCGAAGAGTATAATATACAGATTTAAACTACTGCGCAAAAGCTCTTGATTGTTAACCTCTAGACACCATCTTCAACTATTTGCGCTTAACAGATCATTGGAGATCATCGGCAAGAGTACCAATTTCAGAGAACCGCTCAAATATACTGTCTTAGCAGCTTATTATCCTGCATATCTTGCCTTTTTTTTCTCTTCCAAACCGTGCTAATTAGAGACAGCACGCTTACAAGATTTTTCACCAATAATAATAGCAAGAAACCATAATGTCTTCAGCCGCTGGTAATGCCTTCAAGAGGTTTATGAACTCCGAGACTGGCCCAAAGACCGTTCATTTTTGGGCTCCAACCTTGAAATGGGGGTTGGTGTTCGCTGGGTTCAGTGATATGAAGAGGCCTGTGGATAAATTGTCCGGTATCCAAAACATGTCCTTGTTGGCCACTGCTTTGATCTGGACCCGTTGGTCTTTCGTGATTATACCAAAGAATTACTTACTTGCGTCTGTGAATTTCTTCTTGGGTGGTACCGCTGGTTATAACCTTGGACGGATAATCAAATACAGGATAGCAGAAGGCGACAACACATCCAGCATTCTAAATTACATCATCAACGGTCCTGAAAAGCCACCAGTAGAAAAGATTGCTGAAAAGGCTACTACTTAGCTGCTGATACTACTAAAAACTGAAATAAAAAAAATATTACTTCAAACCTGGTCTTTGCGTTCGGCTACTACCATCACTGTCTTTCTGTGAGAAATGTCTTATGTGATGAGCTCGTATTTTTCTTATACAGATATGTGAATGTATGACATTGGATGGTTGTCTGAGAATTCCAGGATGTACGCTATACCATTTGTAAGGGCCGAGCTTCCCATGTACGCATATGTATCCATAAATATCCACGAATATTTATTGAATGAATACTCATTCTTTTGATTGTATACATTGATGGGCCATCGAATGAGCAATACTGTTCAAAAAAAATCGGTGTCTTTTTTTTTGTCTTTTTTTTTTCAGCTTGAGTAAATCAAAATGAATTTTTATAAAGGCAGAGTACGTGATACTTAGCATTTGTATTCGTATTTATAGTATGTCGTAAAAGGGATCAAACTGGTCGGCATTGTGATCATGATCATCGTCATCAGCGTAGTTTTTAGGTTGGTTGAATATGTGTAATTTTCCTGGGTAATTGGTCAGTGAAGGAGATAAAGAACAAGGGTAAAACAAAACAGAACAACAGAGAAAAAAGGATAAGCACACACAACATTGAATAATGTAACGGGAGTAAACAGTGATCAGTGTTCAATAAAAGTTTGCTTATGTTGTTGTTTAATTCACCGATCATTTTGCACAGGTTCATTGAGCTTGGGTCAATGCAACAACCTTTTGGGCGGCAGGATCCAACTCATCGAAAGAGTAGATTTTCAAACCGGACTCGGCGATAATTCTTCTACCTTGTTCCAAGTTTGTACCTTGTAGACGGGCGACAATTGGCACTTTAACGGACAAGTTCTTAGTGGCAGCAACTAGACCCTGCGCGACGAAATCACATCTGACAATACCACCGAAAATGTTCACGAAGATGGCGTCGACGTTGTCGTTGGACAAAATTAACTTGAAAGCCGTCTCGATGGTCTCTGGAGTGGCGCCACCACCACAATCCAAGAAGTTAGCTGGGTCACCGCCGTACAATTTGATAACGTCCATGGTGGCCATCGCTAAACCAGCACCGTTGACCAAACAACCGATGTTACCCTTCAACTTTACAAAGTTCAAGTCGCTCTTCTTGGCAGTGACTTCATCTGGATCCTCTTGGGTCAAATCTCTCCAAGCGTACACGTCCTCTTGTCTGAAGGAGGCATTGTCATCGAAACCGAACTTGGCATCCATGCACATGACTTTCTTATCCTGACCTAAAACCTCACTCAAAGGGTTAATCTCAATTTGAGTGGCATCCTTTTCCTTAAAGATCCTGTACAACTTCAAGACCGCGTCCTTGGCATCGGCCTCGGCCTCCTTAGAAAAACCCAACGAGGCTGCAATCTGCGCAGCAGCTTCTTCCGTCAACCCAACGGAATCCTCTACGTAAAACTTCTTGATGGCATCTGGGTTGGTCTTTGCAACGTCCTCAATGTTCATACCACCTTCGCTGGAACAGATGATCAACGGCTTCTTGGTCTTTCTGTCCATCAAGATGGACAAGTAAGCCTCATGCTTAGCGTCGACTCTCTCGACAACGTAAACACCGGAAACCAACTTACCCTTGGCACCAGATTGCTTGGTGATCAAATTATGGCCAAGCATCTTACCACTGACTACGGTAGCGTCGTGCACAGAGTCAATCATGTGGATACCGGACTGCATACCGTTATCGAAATGACCTTTACCTCTACCACCGGTCAAAGCCTGCGCTTTGACAACCAAATTCTTACCACCTAACTGCTGAGCAATCTTGGTAGCCTCGTCAACGGTGTGAGCTGCGGCACCCCTTGGGGTGCCGACTTCGTACTGTCTCAACAATTCAGCTGAACGGAATTCGTGAATCGACAAGTTTCTCACTTGTTGACGAACAACAGAACATGACTTCTGCAAACCACCTCTCAATCTATAAGCTTGCGACAACATTTTGTAGTATGGAAAACTGTGAACTATGAAAAAAAAGAATTCCGATCCCTCAAGCTTCTAAGCGTATACTATCTCCCTGTAGACCCAGAATCCCCTTCTGTTGAGCTTATTACTCCTGGTAACGGCTTATCTATCTGGGGATCTGTAAATGTTTTGAATATATATTATATATATATCTATATCCATGAATTGAAACTGGGAAGAAAAAAAAAAAAACACAGTCAGACAGACGGGTTTAGACAAAAAAGACGAAATAAAAATCCTTTAATATCCTGTACATAAATATCAATAGAAAGAAAATGAGTGGGAGAAAGAAGAACGAAGCGATAGGCTGAGCATCTCAGTGAACTGACACTTGATAGTAGAAATAGTAGAGATAGTAAAGTAGTCATATCGCCAGTGCTAAAACTCCGAAGCAAATGCCTGGTCACAAAATACCCGGGACAAACCCATATAAATTGAATCGCACAATTACATAGCGTACAAACGTGACCAGGAAAACAAAGTGCTCCTAATGGGTAGCTAGAACACCCTTGCGCAATATCTCAAGAGACATCTTCCTCGTAAAATACGAAAATTTCATGGGGGGGTGCCTTGGAAATGGCGAAACGGTACTAATTTGAGGAGAAACGGTACGGGTCCTTCTGGGTCAATGGACGAATAATGACGAAAATTTGGCTTTTCAGCCAGGCTTTTCCAGCCTTTTACCCCACATACAAAATGGAGTTTAGATCCGAGTAACAAAGTGAAAGCCGTACAAGATGCGAAATGCCGGGCAACGAAAAGTGTACGATATACGATCGGTCAACGGAAACAGGGCCAGCGGGCAGATCTTTTTTCTGTATTGTTAGGCTCGATGCCGCTGCCCCTCGGCTGCCCCTCGGTTCTGATGCACACACGTGTGCGTGCATTGGCAGAAACAGGCTTAATGTTTTTGGATCACGCTGATTGAGGGTGTAATTCCAGCTCCCTCATTTGGTGCGGGTGTTAAGTTACCCCGTGACGATAAAAAGGTTTGCAATGCCGACGCGCCAACTTGTGTTCGCAAGAGACTCCACTCCATTGACGCTTTCTCGTCTGGCTTTGTTGGGTTATTTCTCGGCCCAAAAACAACTTTGAGGGTGACGCTGTTTTTCTCGGGTTCGGATCGGAAGCCGGGTAACCTTGCTGGTACGTCACGTGGCAGCTCTTGTCACAAAAAAAACATAAAGGTAATGTACGCACGGTATAGAAGGCTTTCCCGCATGTCTGAGTGTTTAAGAGGTTTGGTTTTCTTTTACATAGTTGTTTGGATATTATCTACTTTCCCTATAAACAGCTGTTCTTGTTCTTGATTTCTCAATTACCCTTCTTCTTTTGCTTGGTGATGTGAGCACGTAGAACCTTTTGTCTATCACGGAGTGACATCTTTTGTTTACCCTTGACGGATCTCTTGTGGATCATCATCACGAAATTCTTCTTTCTGGATTTTTCTCTGTTGGTTGTCGATCTCGCCACACTGTCACGCTTACCACGTTTACTACCGAATTTCTCACGATCTTCACGGCCTTCCTTGATGGAAGCCATTCTTTCTTCCTTGTTTTGTTTCTTGTGCTTGGCTGGACCCATAAGTTTGTAATGGTCGATAGTTTCCTCGTTGGTAATACCCATGAGCTTTGTGACACCCTTTTCGGTACGAAGTTCTTGAAGTTTGGCAAAATCGGCTGGGGTTAAAATACGGTTGGACGTTAGTTCACGGAAGGCTTCCTCTGGATCGATAGGGGCGCTTTCTTCTTCCTTTGTTTCTTCTTGCAGCTTTTGTTTTGCTTTTTCATCATCAGATAGATCTAAATCACTATCTTCGTCGTCGTTTTCTTCTGAAACTTCCTCTTCCTTATCCTCTTCCTCTATTTCTGCTTCTTCTCTGGAACGCTTCTTGCCCTTGTGAGAAGCCGATTTCTTCTTGTTATTCTTCTTGTTATCGTCGTCATCACTATCCATGTCAACTTCATACTCCTTGTCACTTTCGATTGTCACCCAATCACCATCAACGTCAGAAGCATCGGAAATGTCATCCTCGTTCTTCATATCCCAAGCGGCCTCGTCCTCACCTTCTTCGCTCGCGTGTTCACGCTTCCACTTCGCTAGTAATTCAATACCATCGATACCTTCCACGTTTGTTGTCTCGACACCGAACTTGACACGCTTAGATTCTCTTCCGCTACGCTTGTCCTCCTGCAAGCCCATAGAAGCGGTCTTACCACGGTCTTTCCTCCTCAACATTTCAGGTGCAACTTCTCTATAAAGCGAGATTAAACCCTTGGCAGCAATTGCAACACTCTTAGCCTTGGATCCCTTGTATTCTGTCAAATCTTGCAACAAGGTCTCGTCGATGGCTAATGGGGCACGGGTTAAGATTTCCCTAACCGTGTTCAAACCGACAGTAGCAACTTCGTTGGAAACACCGTCACTGACGAACTCGTTAGCAATCTTTCTTACAATCACTTCGATGGTTTCTGGTGGAACCTGGTCGTGACACGACTGGGCTGCAGCAGAAAGAATCTTCGTCACATCCCTTTGTTTTGGCGTTAGGTATTTGAGGAAGTAGGAGTAGAAGCCAAGAACTATCAACTTATGAGTACCTGTTAAACGAGACAATAGTTGCATGATGGCAATCTTCTGCTCGAAATCGAACCTGTTAGAGTTCTTACCACTTAAGTGCCTTTCAAATAGTTTCTCTGCAAAACCTTGTGGATCGCGGAGTAAATGAATGGCACTGAAATTCAAGAAACCGTTTTGTTGAACACCCTTGGCATTCTTCTTCTTGACAGTTTTGATGGCTTGCTCTAACTTCTTACCTCTTTTACTGGACTTCTTATTGATTTGTAGTTTGTGCTTCAACGCAGTGGTATCTATTTCATCCTCGTCGTCGTTCTCTTCAAAGGCTTCTTCACGCTCTTTGTCAGCGTCCAAAAAGAACAGAACACCACTGTACGCAATCTTGACGTCGTTGTGTAATGCGGCCTGAGACATGATCTCTACTGATCTAGAATCATCCCAAATACCTCTTCTCCATAACTCTCTAGTTAGTTTGGATGCCCATATACCTTGCGAATCTGGCTGTTCCAATAAGTTGAAACATAGCGCATGGGTAGATTTGTTCAGTTTCTGGTTTTTACCACTTGTATTACATGACTTCATCAATTGTACCAACGTACTATAGATAAGAGTTCTAAGCTCCTTGGCATGTGAGTTTTGCACCATCGAATTGCTGTGCGACGAGTAAGCAATAAGCAACGGGAACATAGTTTGAATTAGAGTTTCTGGTGTGATGACTTTTTTGTTTCTTAGCATGGTTAAGCTGGTGATAATCTTTTCTTTTACTTCGAACGGTAGTGATTTGTGATGGTCTAGCACTAACTGCTTTAGCTCATTTGGAAAGTTAGCAGTTTCACGAGGATAACATGAACAAACTTGAGCGACGAATCCGATAGCTCCCATGAACTCAGTCATGGCACTTTCGTCATTGCTTTCGTTGTTCACGGAATTCAGCATGAAGATGTCTCTCAACGACTGGTAATGAGCATATTGCTGTAAGAATTCCTCACGGTAGGATTCTGGATCACGCTTAACAAGATTCTGCAAGAGAATGATGTTGGTCGGTAGAATAGCGGCACGAGATCTTTTCGCCATCTTTCTTTGAGTTCTGTGCGCGATGTTATTGTCACTTAATGATTTGGTGCTAAATGATACCCTCTAAGAAGCTCTTTCGATGTACCTTGTCCCTAATCCAGTCTTTCAATGGTGCTGGTCAAATCCAACTCATCTCATCGCATCTATCTCTACCTCATCTCTATCTCAAAATTTTCTTCATTCACAAAAAATTTCTTTTCCCTTTTTCCATCTGGAAAACCACATGCCAAGACTAATTGGGAGGACAAACCAGTATATACATAATCTGGATGAGAGGAGAGTCTGCGTTGGTACGATTCTATCGGTAGGGAAAACAATGGGGAATTGTCACAATCAATGTTGTCTTGCGAGTTTATAAAGTTATACACCGTTAAAATAAAAATTTCAAATAATAGAGCTTAAATGAAATGAAAACACCAGATAATAAAAAGAGATGGAATAAGTTAGAATCAAGCTGCCCACAGAGAGGCTGTCTGTAGGTAAGAATTCCCTACTGTGATTTCAGCTTTTGAAACAGCAGGGAAGGTTAAATTGATTAGTCGGAAGCGACTAAGAAACTTAAGCTTACTTTTGTCCAAAGAGACCGTTGATAGCATCGTAATTGATTTTTTTTGAGAAAGTGGTCTTCTGCAGTAGATTCTTGACACTTCCAGGCGTTACAGCATCGACATCATCAGAGTTTTCGACTGATACATCGAGTGGTAGCCCATCAACTTGAACCTTGACGATACTTGCACCAGACTGGCTTTTAGTGTTACGCTTGGAGCGCTTCTTCCGTAAAGAAGTATTTCCACTTGCCAAATCGGCTTCTTGCTTTAGTCTCTTTGCTTCTTGTTCTATCAAGTAATCCCCATTGATATCTATCCAAATACGTTCCTTCAACTTCGAAGCCTCTTCGTCCAATAAATGCGAATCTAGCTCAGCATCGTCAACATCGTCAAGATTATCTGGACTGTCACTGACTTTGGATAATAGCGACGCTGTGGTGGGTAACAAATGTAAATTTCTTGGCCTGTATGGGTCCTTCTCGAGACTGTATCCATCAATCTCATCCGAAGAACGTTTGCTTCCCTTCTCGGAAAGGTGTAAGTCTTCGCCATCTATTCCATGAGTGGACTTAATACGGCTAAATTCGGTTTTCCTACGTTCGGAGAGCTTTTTCAAGTAGTAAAGAACTTCTTTGGATGAGAGTTCCTGTGCTCCGAGCACTTGACTTAAAATAGGATTTCTTGAAACAGCTTCTTCGCTTGTCTCTAACATTTCTTTGCTGTCTATGGTGTCTTTTAGCTTTTTTTCCTTGACCCTATTCTTTTCATAACTGGGAGGTTTTGAATCTAGACTTCTTTCCCCTTCAGCGACTTCAGTTTCATCGTCACGGAACTCTTTCACAGAGAGTTTTGCTGAATTTGTGTTCTTGAATTCATTCAATCTTTGTTGAAGTGTCTCTTCTGCCACATGCGAAATTGCAACAATTTCAGAGTGTGTTCTTCTCAAGTTGTTCATCCTGCATGCTAGTAAAAGACATGCACCGGCAATACCCGCAGGTCTTCTACCTTCGTACATCCAGTCCTTAGACATTGTTTGTGCAAGTTTAACGGCATCTCTTATGACTTTAATTTTCTTCTCTCCTAGCTCTAATTTCTCGGCAAAATGTTGAATGAATAGAGATGGATCGGCCAACGGCAATTTGACGATTTGCAACTTTTTAGCTAGCTTCAAAAAAGTAGCTCCAATCGAGTATACACTAACTTGTAATCTTGATGAGAAATCAATGAGCATATGGTGGGTACGTTCCTTACGACAAGCAATGTACAAACACGCAGCAATGACATTTTGTGACTTTCTTCCTTGCACAAAATTGTTACTCAAAGCCAGCCTGTACCACTGGAAAGCGGCATCTGTAACGTATTCCGGGATATTCAAAGCGTAAGACACCGCTTTAAGCTTCCTTCTGGCATTATTCAAAGTCGTTTCTCTAGACATCAACGCATTTTGACCGGAGTGGGACATAAACGTTGGATGCGCTTGGTTAGCACTAACGAAAGCACCCTGAATGACGGCGGCACCATTGCTTGCTTCACCAAATGTGACCTCGGACACAATAGAGTTTTCCTCTGTGACTAACCCACACAAACTACAGATCAATTCATTGGTTGTGTTGCTGATATCACGAACAAAATCCGTCGAACCACAGTTCTTACACTTTCGCGACATTCTGGCTACACTCAAAACCGTTTTCCACGTTAATCTTGGAGAAAGATAGTTCCAATAAATTCCTTAACCGGTAACAAAGCCCAAATCAAATATATGGATCTCGTTCTTGCACTGGGGTTCTGAACCTTCTTGATGCTTTAAATCATCGGTAATTGTTGTTTTTGAGAATATTCGTTTCTTGAAATTAAAAAAAAAGTATGTCAGTCAATATATATACCACTTACAAGAAGAAACCTTAAGCTAGCGTACTCTGAGGAACATATCACAATTGTTCCGTTCTTAACGCTAAAGGTCCGAGATCCAAACTTGAATACGTCTCAAACCTCCTCCTGGATTAGTTAACATAGAGTAATAAGGAAAACTTTCGCTTATAGAGTCTGATTTTTTATACTACGGGGCATTTTCATCTTTTCAATTAGGGAAAAATGGGCATATCACTATGGCTCTGTCCATACAGACAGAGCTCTGAACATGAGACTTTGAAGACCCTGATAGGGTCACTACAGACATTATTTCCCAATTCGCCACTATTCGAGCCACATGTCACTGTATGCAGTGGTCTCACTTGCGAAAGTATTGAGGAAATTCACAACGTACTTGAAATGGCTCACCATGCTATCAATGCAGTGAAATCGAAAATCAACAACGAAAACCCTCTTGTTGAATTTGATGGTTTTAACATCGGAAAGAAGTACTTCGAAAAATGTAGATTGGAATGTAAACCGAATCCAATGATATACAGCCTGGCTAAACTAATCAGATCGATGTTTGTTGGTGAATTGAACATTGACACCTGGTTATTTGAGGAGTTCCATCCACATCTCTCCTTGGCTTACTCTGACATATACCCGATGGACCAAGCGATGATCCGTCTGATCAGACAAAGAGTCGAGGACCTATTTGACGTTGCCACGTACGAAGTTAAGCCGCACGACAGAGACCAAGATGCTTATAAACTGCAACACACCCTTAGCGGATGGTCTTTCCCCTTGACTTTCAAAGTAGTGAGATGTGAAGGCCCCGTCGAAGAATGGGAAGTGCTATCAGAAGTGACAGTGCATGGTTAACGATTCCAGGAAACAAACAATATAATATGAATGTGTATACATGTAGCGATGAAGTAAAGTACCTTATTCCGATATACACTGTTAAGATACTGAAAGAAAAAAAAAAAAAATGGGTTCTAAGAATATAAAAGGAAAAAGGTTCTTTCCATAGCAAAGATATCGGTGTTACAAGACCCTTCTGGAGATGGTTACTCAGTATTGAAAGGGAAAGGGATCCTTAGACTCGCACATCTACATCATACTACAAGAAAGCGGATCGTACTGATATATCAAACATGGTTTCCATTCACGAATATTCGAATTCCAACGAACTTGCCACTTCTGTTGGAACTTTCATTGTCGAAGAACAGAATAAGGCTTTGAAAAGCCACGGTAAATTCAATGTGGCCATCAGCGGTGGTTCTTTAATCAAGGTGTTACGCGAAGCTCTTGTCAACGATGCTACCGTTTCCAGCCAGGTCGAATGGTCAAAATGGCACATCTATTTCAGTGATGAGAGATTGGTGCCTCTTGAACACGAGGACAGCAACTACGGAAGCTTCAAAGACGCCGTGTTAGAAGAATTGACACGTAAGCAAGTTATTGGTCCTGTTGTCTACACCATCAATGAATCCTTGGTGCAAGAGGGAAAATCGGAAAATGAAAAGGTCGCAAAGGAGTACGAATCCCTGTTACCAGATGAGCCATTCGACTTGATTCTATTGGGATGTGGACCAGACGGGCACACCTGCTCCTTGTTCCCAGGAGAAGCACACAAATATCTACTCGAAGAAAAGACACGTCAAGTAATGTGGTGCCATGATTCTCCAAAGCCTCCAAGTGACAGAATCACCATAACTCTGCCGGTTCTTTCTGCAAGCAAGGCTGTAGCATTCGTTGCCGAGGGCAGCGGCAAAGTCTCCATCTTGGACGAAATATTCAACAAGCAAAACCAAGAGTTACCATGTACAATCGTCAACTCAGAAAACGATGGGAAAACCCGCTGGTTTGTGAACTCAGATGCAGTAAAAGGGCTTGGTTTGAAGACTGGGAAGTACAGCACATGAGTGCTGGTTGTACGTCAAACTCAAACCTACCATCTAAGTTGATCATAAGTACAAGTGTCCGTAAATCTATTTATCGTTTGTGTAATTTATTATATATATATATATATATATATAGATATACCTAATGAACCAGAGATTAAACGATGTTTAATGAATCTGATATATATATATATCCACTATTTCTCAACTAGAGCTAGGAATTTTGGACCAGTGAGACTACAGTCACTGTAACTAAACAACGTATTCGTGTATAGCGCACCTTCATCATCTTTCATGGTATATGTCACGTGAGCTGCCTTCCACACAGCCCATTGCTCATTTCGGCAAATATCTCTGCAGAATAATGGAACAGAATGAATGTCTGGAGCTTCTTCATGACGAATCTCAGTAGAACCACCTAGTGTTGCTTCCGTAACAACCATACTCGATGATGGGGTACGTCCGGCCGAAACATTAATGCCGAACGGCAAGAGAGCCGTGCATTATCCAAATGTCACATATAACATGTCCGGGTAACACTTTATTGTCAAGAAAGACAAAAGTCACGTTTGGAAGTAGTCTATAATCCTCTTTTTTTCAAATTTTTTGGCAATGAAAAGAGTTCCGCGGAAGGTGTCAATGTAAAGCGGAACCACCCGCGGCACGAAGAAAAAAAACGCACCTGACACCGCGTAGCCTGGCATCTTCATAAAAGACAAACGAATGGGAGAAACAGTCTGGTGGAACTACAAACTGATTCCGTAATGCCGAATTCCCCATTCTAATTCAGCACAACCTCGGGTTTCTGTTTTTCACTCCTTGCATAACGAACAGACGTGACAAAAATGATTAGTTTCTATAACGCAATGAAAGAAAAAAGATTAAGGTATAATATCGACATGCTCACATGCAGACAAAAATTGTTGGGGCGAATTTAGCGCTTCGGCGCACGCAACGATTGTAGCCTTTGTAATAATAAGCAATTCAATTCTGGTCCAGAAGTGATTTGGAAATGGGTCCAATTTTACGCTACAGCATTAGTTTGGAGAACCTGCAGCAGACAATGCAGAATTGTAAGCCTTGAAAAAAAGTGTATCAGGTGGTATTAACCCTTCTTTCTGTAAAGCCACATATTCAGTATGTCTCAGTGTGAAACGATCATTGTCATGGTGCCTAAAGTGTGTGCATGGTGGTCTCTTTTCAATTTCGAATTTGAAACAACCACTTAACTCCACAGGGAAACCGCACAGTTGATCGATCTGCAACGCAGCTTCACCGGTTGAGTTTATTAGCCGAAAATAGAAATTTTGGAAGAGAGAAAAAAAAAAAACAGCACCGTGAAATATATCAGCGATTCTCTTGGAACGCCCACTAGGTTGCAAGCTTGAGTTAGCACCCTACCACCATTCTACCGTTCGTTGTGTAGAGTGCCCATATGAAAGCGACTGGAAAACGTTGATCTTTCGTCGCAGCGCGCATTTCTTTTTCAGCTTTCCTGCCCAGGGTACTTACTGTGCATATATATATATTTTTTTAAATTGCGTATCTACAAGGCCACATTTTCATCTTTCTCTGGGGCTTTGGCGTTTTGTGGCATCATTGACCCAGTGACCGCAAAGTAAGGATAATGCATGGAGAACTCTACCAATGCGTTTTTGATGCTGCTAAGGTGCTGCTCCTGAAAACAAAAATTGAAACAAACAGGAACTCGAAAAGAGTTGCCATTCTCAAAGCACATTCCGTACTGCGTCAGTATCTGCGACTGTATTCCGCTCGTGATTTTTTTTCATTAGAGGATCTTTTTTCCGGCCTCATTGTCGAAGAACAATTTCGTGAATATTGGTAATTGGTACTGCACTGCACCCTAAGTAAAGGCAGTTTTGCTTGGAAAGAGCCAAAACACGATGGGGTCCGGTCCGGAAGAAGTTTCGCCCATGGTTCAAGTGTCTGGACCTAATCGGTATTACGTCACTTGACGTTATGTAGAGACAAGGACCCACTACATACTGCTTTGGAAAGAGTTCTCGCATTTGAAAAGCATATGCAAAATATCTCTCTCTCTCTCCAGAGAAACTGCACAAAAGACCTTCTCTCAACGACCATTGTCGTATGCACGCACGTATCTGTTCGCCACACTAGCAGCAAGAAAGAAAAGTTGAAACCAATTGCACTGCGCGTTGTTGCAGTCAGATACACATGTGCCACAGAATTTGCCCTTGCTCAACGATCGTCATGCCTCGAACAGCAGACCTTTAGTAATTTTCCGAGGATCCCACGAGCAGCTACTTGGTTTTTCCGGTGTAGGAGAAACCTCGGAGAAAAGAAAAGTTAGACTTCCTGCAAGCCACAGGCCACACGAGATAAGGAAAAGCATAGGCTTGGAAAACAAAAAAAAAAAAAAAAATACTGTTGTTTGTATTTTTGATTTTATTTTTTTTTGGTCGGTTTTTCTTGGGTAGCATAGCACTTCAACCACAAAAACGGCAAGATCAACCCCGCCGCATGCGAACGCTCTTGCAAGTAGAAAGGCTAATAACTTAAACCGAAACAAGCTCTGCCGAAGCGATCTCTCCCCGTAAACAAAAAAAAAAATTGGTGTTTCCAAGAAACCCGCCACAGACAAACACGCCGAACAATGCGAAAAGGTTTCCCTAATCTTTGGCTGTGTATTGTTGTTTTCCATATCCACAAAAGGCTTTCTTTCCAACAGAAAAGCCGTTCTGTTTTCGTGCGCCTGTATCGTCTCTTCTTTTTCTTGGCGCTCAGAGAAGCCGGCAGTTCAAGATACTCGTGTAATCGCACTCGAATTGCTGTACAGTCATGAGCACACAAGCAAGTGGTCCCGTTGTTGTCTACGAAACAATGGGCAAACACCTGCAATGTGCATAAAATTCTGTGCTGCCAAAAGACCTGGAATTGCCGTAGTTCTGTTCAAATTTGGCAGAAAGAATTGGGCTTTTACACAATTTTCCCTTTTAACCTTTTGCCGGACCGAGAAATTCGGTGTGAGTTCTGTTATCATGCTTCTGATCGTTAGAAGGATGGACGGGTTCATGTTCTGTGTAAACACTTCGATGGCAGCGCGAAACGAGAAATAACTACGCAACCAACCATGTCACTTCAATGGAAAGCCGCTGCAACCAGGATCTCGTACCTTTACTCGTGGTGAGGTGATGTGTGTTGTGTGTTTTTGTTTGTCCCAAGTGCCAAGCACTGGTAACAGGTGTGCCGGTTGTACATGGTGTTTTCTGTATCAGTGTCTGTATTTCTTTTTTCGTTTCGTCCCTTGCGATTCGTATCCTGTCTGCAGCTGAGATAGTAATTTTGGCGCTGCAGCCCGCCAGGGTTTCCTGCCAATACAAGCATCTGCAGTGCGTTCCTTTTCGAGAGAAAGCGTTCTGTATCAACGACACTTCGTCATGGTCTGAAAATTGTAAATGTTGAAAACTTCAGCTCTTTCATGTGTGTATCGGTGAAAAAAAACGAAAACCTAGGTATTTGCCTGTTCAATTCCCTTTCTGTTGCAGCAGTGACGCACTTTAACACGCATTTCTAACTCGTGCAACTCCCCGTATAGAGAGAGTTAGGAGGTTTTGTGTTTTTTGTTTTTTTTTCTTGTTAATGCATATAGGAACGTACTCGAAAGAAAGGTAAGGTGTGTTTCTACGTTCCTTTATTGCTTTTCTCTCTTTTTTCTATTTAAGAATTGTGTGTATAACAACAGACAGCATCACTGTTTATCATCGCGCGTTCAATCTCCGCGCTTTTGTGTGTGAGGTCTCACTCTTTACCGAGTTTTTCTTTCCTACTTCCTTGCTGTATTCTAGGTTCAGCGAACGTCCAACCACAATAACTATAAAACAAGGTCCTCGAAGCACATTCAGAAGGCAGACACTCAAGAAACTCGCCGTTGTCCGGAAGCTTACCGCCCGCTACCTGGAACAAGGAACGTGACTGCAAGAACAACTCTTATTTCTACCTACCCTCCTCTTAATTTTGTTTTCGGCATCTCCCGGTCAGTGACTAGTATATTATCTTGCAATCCTAGCACTTGCAGTATACGTTTCAACTAAAAAGACCGGCCTGTCACTTCAAAAAGAAACGTCAAGCCTCTTCACAACTGTTAAAACAGGAGGCACACACAAAGACAAATACACACCTCAGAACCAGGTTCGAGAAGATAATATCATCTCGAGCGAAGAAAGAGCAGCTGCTGACTCGAATCTCAAACCCGATACAGACTTCATCTACCTTTCAATCCATAAGGTCGATTCCATCGTACAAGTCTCCAGTTTATTTCCACTTTAGTCATCGACTTCGCTGGATCTGAGTTTCGCCGTGCCTTTTTGATAGTACGCAGTTTTCTTTCTCGTTTTGCACACTAGTTTTTATCTAGCGATTTACCTTTCGCAGGATAAATTCTTTTTTTTTTGATTTCCAGTCGGGCGATTTCGGTCAGGAAAAAGTTGCAAGATATTTTATTCCTTTTGTATTTTTCACTATTCCGAGCATCTTTTTGACATAGTTTGAAAACTAGGTTAATTGACGAACTGAACGTTTTCAACAGTAGTCCTTTCCAAAGATATATTGAAACGGCTAGGTACGTGTCACTGCAAGCAGCGCAAATCCCCTTAGGATATACCCACTATGCATAGTAAGACGTTCATCCATCAACTGCATCATATTTTGATGCAGGATGAGCTAGCTGAATGGATCAGATGGTCGGAAGACGATGAATCGATGTTCATCATTAAGCCCAATGCACCCAACTTCTCGAGCCAGGTGTTGAAAAGGTTCTTCAAGCACGGCAACGTCTCGAGTTTTGTCAGACAATTACACATGTACGGTTTCCATAAACTGCCTCAGTCTTCGTTATTATCGGCATCCGGTGCCGAAGAGAATGATACCGGCCTGTCGGCCAATAGTGGCAACGTTAGCTCGAAGAACGAAGTCGAGTGGAAGTTCACTCACCATTCCCACGATTTCTGTAAAGCTGCCTCAGAGCAACAGTTGAAAAGGATTCATAGAAAATCGAATAATATCGGGAAGGACGGAAAGAGAAGAAACGTACTATCGCCCGTTTGCGTCAGTTATCTGGGGCCTCCGCAAGAAGGAGTAGTCGGTTCCAAGTCACCTGCAGACTTATCCAGAAAGTCGTCTGCTCCTACGCAAGCGGCGCTCATGGCTCAAACCAGCATATCGCCAGTACCCGCCATGACTTCGAGTTCTCCGCTTCTACAGCAGCCCCAACCTATACATCAGCATCAACTTTCACTACCAACATCCGTGCGCACTCCTATTCCTCAAACTTCTCTTCCGTCAGCGATGCCTGCGATTCCTGCTACCATGACAGGCATGCCACTGCCGATAACGAGCCCAGTGCCACATATGCTGGGGACTCCGTACTTCTCTGGCAGCCCATACCCCTCTATCTCTTCAAATACCGGCATGGGACCAAGCTCAAGCGCATCTCAAAATCAACACACAATATTTCAGTACGAGCAAAACCTTGGCATACTGATACGAGCAATGCTACAAATGTGCGACGCTCTATCAGCTGATGATTCCAACATACAAGAAAACCTTCAGAGGCTAAAGCTGTTCAAGCTAGAACTGATGACCACAGAATCCAACTGGAACATGTACATGTCGAATAACCCTGTCACAGCAAAATCTAGTACCAGCGTTAACAGGTTCAACAGTCTCGGGTCTATAGAATCGCAAAAAAATTCTGTCTTCTCGAACCCCAGACTTTCCAAAGCTCAAAAAATCTCTCTAGGAGGAACGTCATCTTCATATGCTGATGGGAACGGTCCAGTACCACCAGAGTATGTGTCGAGCAACCCGTATCCCTCTGTTCCACATACATTGCATCCTCCTCACATGGACAATCAAAAGAATTAGCCATACATGCGTCTCTTGATGCGCAGAGTTTTGCAGGAGTTTTTCTCCAAAGCTTGTATTAGTATTCTCACACAAATTTGCATCATCTTCATTACTTCGTTAAACACAACTCGTTTGAGGACTGGCTATTTGCAAAAAAAGATATTTACGGAAACCTCATACATTATATTCTACTTTTGCCTCAGGTTCGGACTTCTCTTCTATAATGGGTTACCATTATTCTTATTATTATCATTACTATCATCATTTTTATCAGTATTATTATCATTATTCGTAACATTACCCGTCAATACTATCACTATTGAAAGTGGTAAGTTCACGGTTTCCAAAACCTTGTACTATTCAAAATAGCAGACACTAGCACTTCTGTCTTTTAAAACTAATTCTATTTCGCTTGCATAAAACTATTTATGGAGCTGCATTTCACATGTTGAAATTGCCCTTCTCACTTAAATGGCATACAGGAATTGAATCTGGCCATTCAAACTGTAGGAACATGGGTACAATATGTTGACCTCGGGTTAAACAAAGGATGATCCAGCAATAGATAGAGTTTGTACTTAAACAAAGCCGTTTGGTAGTCGAAAATTAATTATGACATCATTTCATTTCGAGCCGTTCAGATAGATTATTTTAAAAAGAAAGTAATTGTAGTTCTATTTCATAGTTCACAAGCTAAAGTTCACTCTACGATATCTGCTAATGGAAAAAAGTCTTTGAGAAGCAGAAAGTGTTTTTATGTAGTAAGATCCTTTGTGGTACGTACTATATATTTGAGGATGTCAAATGTTGAGTCTCTCCAGATGTAAAGCACGAATCGGCGCGGGCGATTCATGTAAATATTATTTGCAAAAAAACTGAAAAAAAAAAATAAAAAAAAAAAAAAAAAAAAAAAAAAAAAGAAAAAAAGGAAAAACGGATAC
>PPJP03000020.1:18055-145039 GCA_003705805.3 Kluyveromyces dobzhanskii | reverse complement strand
CACACACACACACACACACACACACACACACACACACACACACACACAAACACACAAACACACACACACACACACATTTTAAACGGAGTTACCATAATGAGAGCAAGTCCTGTTTTACTGCAAATTTTCAAATCGCCAAGGTCCAAAGTATTGAAATCCGGCCTTCTGGGATTTACAGTTGGTTGTTTCAGTGCAGGGCTGTTGACTATTGGATTGATCGATATTGAAGAGAGACAAAGAAAATGGGACGATGATATGCTTGATATGAATCGTTCTATTAGAACATTAGAAGCACATGTCAAGAGTTTGGAGCAGAGCAGGAACATTTGATTTCTCAAGAAAAAAAAAACTACCGTTCTGTGTCATATTCATATTCATATTCGCCGCACCCTAATAACTGTGCTGAGTTTCATAGGGAATGAGTACTCTCCGGATTATCACTCGACGTTTAGCGCCTGGAGACAGGTAGTCTTTTTTGTTTTAGGCTCTATCGTCATCATTTAACCCTCCGATCTTTTTTTCAATTTCCTAACGCTGGCTTATTATTGCTGTTCTGTCCTAGATAAGGTTCCTAAGTATATATAATAATATTCGTCTTTCATGTTTAAAATAAAGCATACATTTGAGTTTTTGATTCTTTATATAAAAATATGTACACATCACATCAAATACAGTTTGAAAAAATTTAGCGAGGTTTTGTGGGCCTCTTCATGCCAAACCGAACCCTTCGTGGCCTTCGTTGATTGCCAACAGAAGAGAACCACGTAACTGTTCGTAGGAATCGTAAGCGGGTAAATCTAGCTGGTTGAAACATGTGTGAGAAGATGGTAATCTCTCAGTGGATCCATAATCCCTGTGTATCGAGAATTTGGAATTACCATTGATACCACTCAAATCCTTGAATCCATTCAATGGTAGCTTTGAAGTACCTGTCACAAATTGTAACAGTTTGGCCCTTTCCTCTTTGTCAAAGGATCTCACTGCTCTCCAGAAGTAATTTATCTGTTTGCAGGCTGGTGTGTAGTTAACATAGGTCGTGTTATTTCTCCAATCATCGACATCGATATCAGGTAAACCGCTGATCAATAATTCCAGTTCTTGTTCATCAAATATGGAAATTAGTTCCTTGTCAATAACAGCGTAAAACCCTTGCAAAAGGTTCTGCATATGGTCTTTCACAGATTCTTGCAACTTGTACTCGACAATCTTTTGGACATATTCTTTCTTGTTTTCTTCTGTGACGAGAATGTTACGACCATCTGGGATTAAATCAATAGTCTTGTGCTCTCCGTAGTCATCAGTATCGACTGAGAAGGTTTCTTCGATGACGTACGTGATATCATTTTCAAGCATCCAATTTAACGATTTGTAATATTCCAAGTCTAAGGACTCCATGTCCTTCAAAGAAACCGGTTTTCCAAGAATATTCTTGTAAACTTCTCTACTGAAATGGCAGTCCAAGAAACAGTTGTCGCTAATTGCTTTACTAATAATCATACCAACAAACTTGAAGAACGACAAATGTTCGGGATTGATACCGGAAGTTCTATTAGGACGGAACTTAGTATTATCCGATCCAACTGGAATAAACAAAGCATAATCAGGATTGAACATCTGTCTTGAAAGAACTTGGTACCATTCCCTTGTCACACCACCTTCATCGACCCCAGCCTCGCCCTTGAATGTGATGTCCAATTTACAATTTTTGATTTCCGCATTAGACTTGAAGAAGAGTGCGCGATAAGAGTCAAGGAATACTTGGTCACGAACAACAGTAATAGAAAGCTTTTGGCGTGAAGGATTGCTTTGTCTTAGCTTTGCCATGAAAAAGTGTCTTTTGTTATCAAAATCTAAGATTTTCGGATTCTTCACTAAAAGTTGGAATGGACCACTCATTAATTGAGGGTTGGCTCTGATCATTTCGTTTAATAATTTCTTGTGAAGGTCAGTAAACTCAAAGAAAAGATCCTCAACGGAAATGGTCTCAAAATCGTACGATTTCTCGGTATACTTCAATTGTCCAGCGGAGACTTCTCGGACTTTGCTGTTCTTACATACCACCATTAATGATTCGATAGTTGGAAGTAATATGGTCGCAGATGCAGACACTGTCAAATTTTCTGCGAATGCAGTTAAACATTTACTCAATGCAACCCAAACAGGGCCGAGCTTCATTTCGTTGAATAATGCGACAAGCTTTTGAGCACTCTCAGTATCCCCTTCCTTTTGATGTGAGTAGATGTAGTCTACTGCCGTTACAACTTTCAATAACTTAGACTGTTCGGAACTGGGTATAGTGAATTTTTGAATGATTTCAGAATTAATTTCAGTTCCACTTGTCACGTTAGGTAGCTGTAAGCATAGTTCATTTAGTTCGACAATTAGTTGGGAAATGGTTGACATCGCCAAAGTTCTCAGCTCAAAGGTGAAAATTTCCGGAGTGTCTTTGATAGAGAAGAGGTTAGTCATTATATTTAAAGTTTGCTGGAATATTTTGGTATTGCAGGAGTCTAGTTTTATGACAGAGACTATAAGCTCTAGATGTTTCTTCTCGATAACTGGGATTTCAAAGTTTCTTTTAGAACTGCTAGCAGTCTTCTTTTTGACCAATGATGTGATTGGTTTAGAACACATTTTAAGTATATTCGTCAACAGATCCATCAACACAGTTTCATCTGTAACCAACTTCTGGTTCAATAATGAAAACAATGCATTAATTGGCCATTTCATGTTCTTCGAAAAGATGTCTTTTTTATTTTTAACACTAGCCTTGTTAATAATGAGGTTGTCATGTTCAGTAACAAAGAAATATCTTAGTCTGGCGTCAGAGTCAATCATGAACTGAAGCACTTCAATACACTGATTAGCAACAATAAGGGGTGTGCAATCTGGAGGTAGCTGATGAATGACGTTTTTACTATCAATTGAACAATCGGCTTTATTGGAAATCAAGTTAAACACCTTTTCTAGAGAAACCTGATCAGAGATACCTTCGGTAAGGATTAGTAACAAAAAGTTTATTATATCACTTCGATTTTGCTTGCTGGAACACAGCTTAAAGAAAAGCTCGTGATAAGATTCACGAGAAAAGAAAGGCTGAGGGATGAAGAGACTTTTGATAATTGCGGCGATTCCTGAACGATCCACAAGAGGGTCAAAATGAACACGTTTTGATTTTGGCCGCGTACTCTCGGACAACGGCTGATCACTTTCAGATCCCGCGTCGTGGTCGTGTGCTGCAGAATCGGCATCAAATTCGTCCGTTCTGTTGCTAGCTAAAAGATTGGAAAATCTTCGAGAGCTTTCAAACGTTGCAGAGAATCTTCTGGTGTTGTCCTCTCCAGCAATGATCTCATCCCGGATATTCGCAGGAACCGAATCCAAAAACTCATCATTAATCTCTCTGGAGTGTATCTCCTGTTGTTGAGCTTCTGCTCTCCGTTGGCTGACATGCTGGGCCAATACCTCAGCTCTCATCTCCTCTGGTAGTGCGTTAATAAATTCAGGATCAATGTCTGTTCCTCCAATATCTACTTCATTCCCATCGATTATCACGTAAACCGGATCATGTCCGTCTGTGACAGTCTCAGGATCATTTTCGGATTCCTGTATGACATCGGAAACTTCCCCACTACACGCATCTTCACCCTCATCATCCTCCATGGCCAGTTCGTCAATATTTCTCTTTCTAGTACGATCATCAACTTTGTTGTCCTCTCTTTCTTTGGCTTTATATTCAAGTTGGCGTTGGCACCAAAGTTCAGAGCTTCGTTTTAATACTCTTGATAGAATTTCTGGTAGAATGTTTCCCAAAAATCCTTTGTTTTCGTAAAACATTTCAATTATATCACCCCACCGGCCAGTGGTCTTTTTGTGTACCATTCCCTCAAGTGATTTGTTATCCATTAAAGCTTCTGCAAGCCAAATTCCAGTGACATTTAGACCCAACCTACGCACAAGATTCTCTTGGCTATTGATAGCATTATTTTCAACTTCTTCCATTCCATCAGGGCCTAGAGGGTTAGTCAGCATGTTTTGCATGTGATCGGATTCACCTCCTAACGATAGAACTGATGGCGCCATTTCTGTTCTGTGGTGGTGGTGGTGGTTACGGCGATTGCCTGAGGATGATCTGTGGTCCATTCTGAAAATTAATTCGTCATTTGGAACATGTTGCACACCCCGATATATTCCTCTGCCTTCACCATCGGAGTCATCATATAATTCAACTCCATCAGATGTAACCCAAGTGTTGTTTCCAACATTTCTTGCTGCTAGATTATAAGAGTCCTCATCTTGCTGAGAATCATCACTATTATAGTCAGTATCATCGAGTTCTGAAAGCCCTGATTCCCAATCAGATGAAGGTTCGCTATCATCTAAATCAATATCCAGATCAGACTCATAAGTAGCTTCATCAATGTCAACCAGTATTGGAGAATTCTCTGAGTAATAGTCTTCATTTTCAAATGCCTCTTCTCCGTTTTCGACTGACATACTTTCGTCGTCGGAGTTGTATTCAATTTGTGCATCCATGTCTTCGTCCTCGCTACTTTCTTGAGAGCTGCCATCAGAAGTGGAGGCAGATTCACTAGTGTCGGAGTTTGAAATGGAATCCTGTTCACCATCATCATCACTGAAAACTATTTCGATATCGTCGTTATCCTGAACGAATGCAACATCCTCATCTCCAATTAATGAATCGTCATCATCATCATCCTCTACATCTTCGATATCATACATGCCTAATGCCGAATTTTTAAACATATCCGGAAAGTCTTCTTTGTCAGATTCTTCGTCAACGTCTTCGTCATCTTCATTATTTTCAATTTTGAAGAAATCAGAGTATTCGTTTCTAATTTCAGTTATAGAGTTTAAAGGATCAACAGCGGCATTGAAAACCTCTTTCGAGAACGGAACATTTAGGTCTAAAGTGGAAAGACATTCTGTAATTGTCTCTGGTAGTTTGACTTCCAGCATAAGTTTGCATATTTCGTATTTATCAGCTGTCACCTTTTTAGTATCCAATAATTGATTAACCCAATTGTCCGTGAACAACAATCTGTGAATTAAGTTAAACCAACCGTGGAACTTCCCAATGTTATTTTCCAATGATTTTGTTGATTTCAAATCCTTCATAGCTTTTGAAATGGACTCCAATGTAAACCTTCTAATAAAAGTCATGTCAGGATTTAGTGATTTTGGATCAGGTTTTTCAATCTGTTCGTCAGCAACTGAACTCATAAAACATGTGATTACACATGTAGCTAGTTTTCCGATAGTTTCGCGGCGTCTAATCGCAAAAACATCACCCTCTTGACTTTTAAAATCTAAAAGTTGGTGAATAAAAAAATTCATAGCAGTGGAACGTGGCGCTGGCGATTCACTGTATATTCCACGTTTGTTGAACGTCATGAATTCGTACTTGGAATGGTTGTAACTAGACAAAAGCTCTAACAAAACTTTCAATAGGAAAATCATATATGCACAGATTGGATTTCTGCTGGGTTTAACTTCAGAATTTTTCTTCTTTTTAGACCGTTTCTCTTCCTCTTTTGTTAAAGGTGGTTCAGTGAGCCAGTCTTTTTTATACGTAGCCATCAATTGTGAAAGAAGAAGGTCTACAATTGATGTTCGTTTTTGGGGCAGCACTTCCGCAGAAGAGGTGTTGATTGTACTTTGGTGATCTTCATCTGGAATACGCTTCATCAAAAAAGAGTTAAGTTCATTCTTCGAAGAAAAGTCTACCATCCTACCAGTTTTGCATAATTCGTTAATGAATACTTCAGGGTCTCGCATGATAATATTCGCCTTTTCAGCGATCAATAGCGTCAAATCTCTAGATTTTTCTTTCATATCTCCGATGGCTCGTGTAGTAAATGCTCGGTTCAATTCGTGTCTAATTAGCGATGTGACAACTTGCTTTGTTTCGAAACATCTTCTACATAACAACAGTAGAGATGATTCAAGGTAGTTTATCTTTTCTGATTTTTGATGCGTTCCAATCACTTTCAATAGCTTGGGAATAATTCCCGATTGAACAATTTCATTCGCATAAGTCTCTTCTGAAGCATAGAGTATTAGAATCCTAGAAATTGCCAAAGAGGAGTAAAAGTCAGATATTTCTGGAACCCTGATCAAGACATTGAAGATAAAGCCTTTGTCTTTGGATGATAGATGCTGCACATTCACTGTTGGTATTTCTGGTACTTTGAAATCTGTAGGTAAATCACTGGGGTTGGGATACATGGATCTTGCAAGAATAATCTCATACACGTACAGAGCTTTGAAAAACCACGAGTGATTAACGTATTGTGGAGCCAAATTTTCCAAAAGGAAGCTTATAAACTTGTGAATAACAGTTTTCGACTGATTGTAAATCTTCTCCTCGTTCAGAAAAATACCAAAGAGGTGCACAATTGGGGCAAGCTGATCACCATTCTTCATTTCAGTAGAGTTAAGTATTGATAATAAGTCTTCTAGCATGCTGACATGAGGAAACTCCAGCTCATCGTAAATTTGCAAAAACATCTTTGAGACTGCGTTGATAAGCTTTGGGTAGTTTTTCACAATGCTCAACACCTTCTGTTCAAAACCGTTTCTGTAGAAACTAGCTCTGAAGTTGCACAAATCAGACTTTTTATCAAAGTTTTCGTACTGAGGAGGTAATGGTTGCAGATCTGTTTTCCACTTACCGCTGGCTTTAGCTAGCTTGTACTTTTCCCATTCTGCTGCACTGAAAACGTCAGGTTTAACAAGCACCGGTAGATCGTCTGACTGTTCTTCTAAATATCCTCTTGCGACTTCTTCGGATATCCCACATGATTTCAGCATATCGATTTTGCATCGGGATGGTGGTATTAGATCCCATCTTAATTCATAAAGGAAGAAATCTGGATCGTCAACTTCGTCTGTTGAACAGTAGATATTTTTGATCATATTCAATACTTGTTTGAAAACGGAGTAAGGAAATCTTCTTCGGTCTCCTAAGAAAAATTGATCTAATTCAAACATTTCTTTCACTAAACCCAGGGCGAGAATTTTTATAGTTACCATTACACCGGAAGTGATGTTGTAAGAAACGTCATCATTAGGATAGTAGTCTTTTGTGGAACGGATCATTTCCATGGTTTGCAACTGTAATGCCTTATTCAAAAAAGAGAGTGTGGCAACAAGGCCGTGTGAAATAAGTACATCTTCTTGGTCCTTCAAAAATGTAACGCTTTCGACAGATGAAACATCTGGAATTTTCAAACATTTATTGGCTAGAATGATGGACCAGTTCTTATACAACTGAAATCCTCCTAGCTGATAAAACAAAAGGATGGGAATGGTGTTGAAGGTATCAAGAGTTCTGTTGTTTGCCACCACATACGTGCATGAGAAGCTTATTAGGTTTAGTAGAACGACAAGATAACCTAATTTGTTTTCCAGGTTTTTATTACTCAACATGTTGACAAATGAATGAGTAACCTCATTGAAGATCAGCAGTTCGATTGAAAGATCAGCAGATTCCAAAGTCATTTTTCTTTCATGTGATAGTCTCAAAAATGCTCTAAAAATTGTCGAGATTGAGCACTGTATTTTATGGAAAAGTAATCTGTTCTGAAGGGTGTTTTTGAACTTAGCCGATGTATTGTCGGTTTTAAGATCGCTTTCTCCCTTTACTTTATAAAGTAACAAAGAAGGGGTTTCGAAAGATGTAGATGGTCTGGTCTGATCTGAAACGGTAGGTGGTAAACGACTACGAATATAATGCTCTTCGAGCCCACATCTTTCAAAAGTTGCACTCAAAAGATAAATTAAGGAGAAGCCATTTTCTTCAAAGTATTCGAGAATTTGATGTACCCTTTCAGGAAACAAGGAGGATAAATTAACGTAAGCCCATGAAACTGCCGTCAAAATAACTTCTAACCTATTGACTTTTCGAAGGGTGTTTTCTACTGTGTCTTGGTCCAAACTCAAGACATACGACCGGTTTTCATCGTAATTGATGAAGTCTGACAGGTCTTCCAGAGATTCAACCAGCATATCTAATAATGTGGGTAGTGCGTACTTGCTATCCTCATCGTCGAACTTCTTTAAAGCATCCGTGAAGTTTAAAAAGCACATAGAATCACTATAATCGTAAGTTGGTCTTTCTGGAATCAAAACGGAAAATAATTGCCTAGGAGTTATCTTCTTCGAAAGGGAAGGAACAAATGAAAGATATTCCATCATTCCGTAGAACATACCTGAGAATGTTTCCAAAATCGCAGAATATTCTTGTACTTCCCACAAGGCAATTTCATTACCATTTTTTTCGTTTACAGCCACTTCTTCGTCAGCAGACAAGTAGAAGTTACTGGTGGAGTCATTGGTTCTGTAAAGGTGTGGGTGATCGAAATGCACTGCAGATGGTATTCTTTCCACTAGTTGTACAAAATTATCAACTATTTCCTCTTTCAAATCAGGGTAGTGTCTTGCTAATTCGTCGAGTGAAGATCCTAAGTCTATTGCTTCGTCCTCTGCATGCATAACCTTTGCGAATTCAAGCGTTGATGGAATCTGAAAAATGTAATTGATCAATTTCTTTTCTTTTACCTGTTTCAATCCCTCAGTGTGAAGGCATAAAGCAGAAATCACCTCAGGAAGTATCTTTAATAATTCTGTGGAAGGACAGACAAACTGCTCAAAGTTGTCCATGATGAATGGTACTATGTCTGATTCAACTAAAACTTGATATATCGTCGGCTCCATATTAATGACATTTTGAATCGTGTCTAAGACATGAGACAAAATAGTGTAACCGAACACATGTTTATTCTGCAGAATGCTGTTCAGAGAAATCAGGATTGGCGAATCAATTAAGTTTCTGGTTCTGTTGCCTGTGTCACAAGACAGTAATTTTAGAACAAGTTTCAACAGGCTTCTGATGAAAGCAATCTGTCTGAAGGATATTGAATAATAGATGACAGAGTACTTTGGCGGAGCACCAAATTCAGGATGCTCAAGAGCGAACTTGACCTCACTACTGAGTGTCTGTATCAATATGTTCAGGCCGTTATTATTGATAAAGTCATCGACAGAGTCATTACTCATTAAAACTTCTAATAAGTGTGTAGCTGATGTTTTAGTGCGCTTGAACTCAACTGTATCCACCGAAATTATATCAAGGATTGAACGAATGAGACCCGCACTAAGTAAAGATTCTTGAAGCACTCTCACGTCAGCTAAATTTGATATAAGATAGAAGAACCGGACATTGTATTCCTCATCTATTTCTTTTACGTTCCCTTCCTTTATTAATTTTGATATGTATTTCAAGATTTGAAATAAAAGCCCATGGGACATGTTTCCGCCAAGATTTCTGACAATATCGGAACACCAAATATGTTTCAAAGATATACATTCCAGCGCAAATAGTGCGTCCATACGAATTTCTCTAGGTAGCTTCGATTCTGACAGAGATAAGAACTCTGATAAACTATTGAAAGCATATGGATCAATCTCAAAAAATTTAGAGCTGACTCGAGCTGGGTGAAAAATGACATTTATAATGGCTATTGCGTTGAATTTGGTTTGGATTATTTGGTTCCTGAGTTGCAGGTTTTCGAAAGAATTATCACTAAAAGCTTTCGCAACAGTCGCACGGAGTGAAAACTTGAACCACTCCTCTTTGGGTAGCTCTACCATTCCCTTGTCAAAGATCTGTTGCAATGTTAAAGATTCAAGTTCATCTTTGCCAAGCTTGAAAACTTGCATTTTATTAGAATGAGTGTGATGTTGTTTGGTTGGAGATTTCGAAGCGTCTTTATTGCCGCGTTTTGTTGCTTTGGTAAAATACTTATATTCCAGAGTTGCCAGTTTGGAAGGATACTGCTTTTTATCAAAGAATAGATCTACCAATGCAAAATGTTCCATCTTATCATCAGTTGTTGAAGAGGGAAGGCATAACGCTAGCTCCAAGCTTTTTTCTTTCATGTCATCGGTGCTCATCACATTTCTGTTGTCAAAGCCATTTGGAGATACGAGGTTTCTTTCACCGATCGTTGCAATAACTCTAGCTGCTCCGAGTTTGATCTTGAAATTTGGGCAGCTCAATAGTGAATTCATTACCTCTAAAGAGTTGTATATTCCGCGATTCATGGTATTATTTAGCAATCGGGTAGTGAAAGCCAAATACTCCCAAACATCATTTTCATCCGCTTGAGACATCAATTCCAATTTGCAAGGATTCTTTTTCAAATCAGCAGCTTCGTAAGAGTATTTTTTTAATGTTTTGGAGAGAATCTCGTCTATCCTGTCCAAAACAGGGATCCAGATGTACAAGTCATCTCTCGAACGATCCCATTCCTTGATCTCCTTTAACTTTTTAATGAAATCTGGAATATCGCACTTAGTCAAGTCATCAATCAATGGTTTGAAAGATTTGGCGTTTTCCTCTTTCCGCAATTTTTCAGCCTTAGTTAAGATCGCCATCCTATATATTGATGATGGCAAATAGGCGAGTGCTCGTGATAGAATGGGCCTGTCCTATAGGTTAATATAAGAATTTTTGATCTATCAAATATGTGTGGCTTTTGTCACAAAGTAAAATTACTTCCTTCACTAATTCAAACAAAATTAGATCAACTCGATCTGCTTCTTTGCAATAGTTCACTTATTATATATAGTTCAATCTTGTGTTCTTTTCCTTTCTGAAATGTAATAATGCTAGCCATTGTCATTATTTTTCATTTCGTACAGTATGATCCATATGGCAATGGTATTAAGTAATAGCGAAAAATAAATACATACTCCAAGCAAAGACACTACGTATACAGATGTTGTATTTGTATTTATCAGCGACACTAACTATAGGCTTTCAGTTTCGATGAAATCAACATGAGACGTTTTGAACTGGAGGGCTTCTGACCTTCTAATGTAGTTTAACAACTGTATATTTTCTGTTCAACGGATTTATGAGAAATTCCTTCTATTAGGTTGTTGCAACATTCTAGGTTTGCCTAGCTGGGTGCGGTGTGGGCCTTGTAGTTGGGGGTTAGGTAGTGATTCCGCGTCCGGTATATTCGATCTGGTAGGTGTAGTTTTAGTACCGTCAGCCAGATTCGAAAGGGGTACGGCCACTTGCGGATCAGAGTTCGTACTCGTGTTGGACAACTCCTTTCCTTTTGGAGGGAACTTCGAATATATGCTAGATCTATTGTTGTTCATACCCTTATCTTTCAGTACAGTGGACCGCACTGGTGTAGATATCGACTGATCAACAGTGTGTCTAATGGAATGAGCTTGAAATTTAGGGTCGAACATCGAAGCTGGTGGAATCGGGTTTTTGTTTTGCAGTGACGTAGCAGCTTTAGCAGTGACGAATGTTACGGGTGAAGCGATTCCATTAATTTCATCTGAAATTGTAGTTGTTAACGTTGCTGTACTGTTCGTGGAATTTCTATTGTTTGCTGCCGTATTCATATTGAGAGAATCATCGTCTTGTATTTCATCGCTGAACATAAAAGAGTCGTCAAGTAGGTCATCCGCGTCCTGTTGGTTAGTCTCTTCATTATTGATTTCTACTTCGTTGGGAAGATCATTACCGGTCTGTGGTTTTTGCTTATTTGGACGGTACTGCTGCTGAACTGGCGTAGTAACCGTGGTATTTCTATTTTCGTTGATTAAGATGCGTTTCTTCAGAGAGGGTCCATCTGCATGTGCATCAGCTACGGTATTGGATCTTGACATTTCGCTCAACTCATCCGCAGGTCTGAAAAGGTTCCCCTCGTCAAAATCCGGAGGATCAAACTTAACTTTGTCTATCTTGGCCAAGAAATCCTTGTCGTAAAGACAATTCCCCAGAGCGTTTCCGAACCCTCTTAAGCACCGTTTTAACGCATCTGTTACAGCAGATTTTTTTGCGCGCTCAAAAGCGCTTGACTTTCTTCTTTCATTTTCTACAGTTCCATAGCCTATGTCCTCCCTATATGTCCCATCGGCTAACGAAACGCGAACAATCGCCGTACACCCTACACTGAATTTACCTTGCCTTTCGTCTAAAAAATCTATCGTGACGTTTTTGACCTCTGTAGACCAACCGTTATAACCGAAAATCTGGTTCGCCAGATTGATCGCTTTCCATCCTTCAATATACGCAACTCTGCTAGATCCAAACCCTACCCTTTTGGAGATATACTCTGGTCCAAGCTTCTTATCCAACTTCGTTTGAATGTCGTCTTTGCCACTCTTGTTACCTCCACATTCCTCCATATTGAATGTTAACAGCTAAAAAAAAAAAAGACAGCGAAGCGAGTTAATTCAGAACCTGCTTAATAGTACTGTCTAATTCAAGTGCGAGAACTCCTGATCTTTCAAAGAGATTCCGTCTGTCTGACTATTGAGATGCTCGATATGTTCTTTTACGTGGTTTATATTTAATAACTATTCTTTACAACATAAAAAAACGTAAACAGAGAAAGCTTAAATTACGTAAACAAAAACACCTAAATTAAGAGACGCGACTGTGGATAGTGCAAGAATAACATTGTTGTAACGCCTTTTTAACACCAATATGTTGCCAAAGCCATGGAATATCATATAGAGGTGACTGTGCTCGTCCTACGTATATCAAGCAAATGAGTTGAAATGACCCCCTGTTCTTTTCTAACATTTTCTCTTTAATGTTTTGGACGTGCACAGAGACTTTTAGATTGTAAAGGCTTACAATGAACTCTTATTAAATAAAGCAAAATACTTTTTTAGTTACAAAGCGAGTGTAATGCGAGCAGTGCTTAGTGGTTCTAAACGTTATACGGCGTCTCTTAGATGAGCGGTTTCCGAAAGTCAAAGAGAACGAAATTGCACAGCTGTTCGTGCCACTATGAATCATCCTCTTTGCCGTGTCCGGAATACCTTCCTGATAGATAACCGGGGAGATTGGGATGCCGGACAGAAGAATTCAAAAAATACAAATTTCAAAGAGTTACCCGCACAAATGATGTTGATAGGTTTTTTTTTTCAATTCACTCATCGCCTGTGATATCTAATATAGCATTACAGCTGTTAAACAATACAGGAAAATATGGCAGGTATCTTGGAGTATTTCTTAAATATATATAACATCAGTTTGGAAATCAGCTGTACAGAACACATTATCTCAGTGAAACTTGTTCCAAGTGCTCTGATATTGACCGCATCCACTTCTCCCCGGTCTGTAAGGTTTAAATTATATCGGAATTCGATGTCATACCTTGAAAGCTTGGGTCCAGTGGCCTCCAAGCTTCGCGACTCTCGATTCACTTACCATCGGATATTCAGCGGAGTATGTAAGAGTCGGTTTAATAAGTTTGCCCGTGGCCTTGGGAAACTAGCGGTGATAATGGGCTTTCTTTCAACGATCCTTACTCAATGGGATTTAAGCAACAAACAGAAATTGATTCTGTGGCCAGCGATGATCTTTACTTCATACGTTGCAATGATGATGCTCATCATAACCAGAAAAAACTATTTACACGTGAATTATCTCGGATATACTAGCTGGATCAGTACCATATATGGCCAGCTGGTCTCACGTAAGTGGATCACGTATCTGTTGGTTTATTTCGTCAGCGGTTTCTTCCTTTCGCTATCTTTCAAAGATATTTTCTTCGACCCTTGTTACTATCCTGAAAACGGAGCGGTACACTATTATTTCTTCTTTATGTTTATGACACCGCTTGTATACTCAGTCCAGCATGTTGTGCTGGATCGTGACAGATTAACGTTCAATTATGGAGCGCAACAACAGCATCCTCAAAAATTCATATCAGCAAGAATGTATGACTCGCTTTTGAAATGTCTAGTTTTAGCCGGAATTCTTTTCCTGACCACCCCAATTCTGTTGAAGTTGTCATTCGGACATCTGGGCTCGGGATTTTTACCTCATATCAAGATCGCCTGTCAATCGTTCTTAGCATTGCAAACATGGGATTTCACGAACATTGCGTTTGACGCATTTTTGTCAACCGGTTGTTTGCACAAGGGCAAGCCAATCTCTTCGCTCTCTCCTGCTCCAATGGAGACACTGGTCACTGGACTAAAATCAGAAAGACTATTCGTCAAATTGACCGCCTTTCAAGAGCTGGCCTATAGAGCCACTTCTCCAAATGTCGAGCTGCGACTCCCAATTTACCACAACACTTATAGACATAGCTCACTTTGGCCAGCAGTTCTAAGAGAGTGTATGATTGTTGTGCAAGAGACCAATTACAACGTTTCTGACTTCCTAGTTTCTTTAAAGAAGGAACTCGAACCGGAGCCAAGTAAACCCTCTTTCCCTGTCAACAGATCCGTAGAGCACTTGTTCGGTACGAATCACACAATCAGGAAACAAAACGATAACGAAGATTCAAGGCTGCCTGGTGCCCCAACTGTCGAGCAGAGAAATTCACATACCTCGCACAGAATTGTTTTGGAGGATGATAATGTTTTCAAGAACTACAATTCGCAGAAAAACTCCAATTTACCAAGGTTTATTGATTCTTACAAGCAGGCGATTTTCACTAGACAACCCACTGTACTCTCAGTTATAACAGATTTGTGGAATTGGGTGCAAAAAAAACTAACGCAGTATTTCTTTACTGTTGATACCAATGACACATCGAAGAAGAGTCTCTCTTTATTCGAACTCTATCATATATCAAAAATACGAGAATCGGAAAAGTTATGCCCAGTTCCCGTTTGCTACGCAGAATGTGTTTACTCGATGATGGGATTCATAGCGAACGCTGTTGACGAAGATCCCAAGGGAGCTGTTGTGTCATCAGTTGGCGAAGTACTAAAAATTTTAGAAAGATCGATTGGCTCCCTGGGTTCTTTCACTGAACTTGAATTGAATGGCGAAGAAGAACACGATTTGCAAGACGTGATCAGCGTACTGTACGACTTGTGTATAAATGCATTTTTGGAGATCGTGTTGAAGTACGACACCCTTCTCAATGACGTTTACCTTGACGAAGATGTGGTTAAATTGACTCAATGGGTGCTGAGACTTTCTCAAAATATCTAACCCCCACTGGTTACTACTACACTGTTTGAAACAAAAAGCATTACGTTTGGTAAATATGTGATAAAGAAATAGTAAGTAAGGCGAGTTTGGATTTAAAGTTTGGGTCTTATCGAGCGGCGAATCTATTGTTGCCTCTCCTGCCAAATGTTCCCTAGTATATTTTTATTTCTGGCTTTTGAAGCCTCGCTAACTCGGTTTTGATCTGCCTATAGCGAAACACTTTAGTCAATATCACAAGGCCTGGACATGTTTCAAATGTGTCGAGGAGCATTCATACACTTCACATTTCTAAAGCAGTATATAGCCAATGAAGCAAAGTTAACTTATAGATCAGTCATTATTCTAACATCTCACACCGGTCCATTCGAAGCGAATCAAATCTTGTTTTCAATCTTAAAGGTGGGTTTGCACTGGTTATTTATTGGTATTCTTTTCTGATATGCTGATGTCGAATACGAGTCCAAGAAGAGGCTTCATAATTATAGAGTAACATTTATATGAGGTAACGGTGGGGTTACGTAACCAGAAATTAGTCTCAGTGAACAGAATAAAACTGGTTTGGGCTTCCGTATAGGTAGTCTTAAGTAGTCTTAAGTAGTTTTTGATATGTTTATACATTTTTGTCACGACCAAGCTTCAAATCGAAATGCCAGGGTTTGACAATGAAATATTCCACTGGTATCACTACGTCCGTCGACTTGACAAGACATTTGGCGAATTGGATACTTTTGTATTTGTCTGAGACGGTAATGCAGAAGCATTATCTAGAAATACCGGTTTGAGAACCTGTTCGTCAAAGTTCGCAAACCATTGATCCTGCTGGAAGATTTTATCGACCGAATTTCTGATTTGCAAGCCATCAAATGAAAACCTTGAACCGTTTGTTTGTTCAGTCGACGCTTCATCTACTGGAACAAGACCTGCCGCAGTGTTGGCACTAGTGGCTAATGGTGGGAAGTCTGATCTGAAGTCCGTTGACAAATTCAAGTTACTAGCTGGTAAGGAGATCGCACGAGGTGCTTCAATGTCGAACTCATCGTCACTAAGATCATTTTCATCTACACATCCGGTCTTGATATTGAGAATCTCTAGCATACTAGCTGTTGTTCCACCAAAAATGATCACAGTCAAAACGACAACCACAAGTACTGTGGCCAACAACGTGAATTTAAACTCGCCTTGAATTCCCATTGCCAACGCGACACCAACAGCACCTCTCAACCCAGCCCAGAACACCATCATTTGGTACTGGTATGGGATTTCATCCGGTATTGAATATTCAGGATCTGAATTTGCATTTAACCCCATGGATCTAAGAGTTTTCATCCTGTAAAACCAGTTTACAAAGTTAGACAACGGGATAACAGCCGACCAACGCGCCACACAGATAGAGATGGCTGTTATGATGATTAACATTGGCTTGTAAACCAACTCGACTTCGGTGAACAACGCTAGACCAAGGTAAATAAAGATGAAATTTTCTGATAATCTTGCGAGCAGCTGAAAGATGTACTTCAAAGTGACCTGAGTCCTTCTGGACATGTTGTAGTACGCATAATGTTTTAGAGTTATACCACAGAATAGCAAGGACACAATCCCTGACATGTGGCAACCGTTGGAAAAAAAGTAGGACTGGTATGCAACCAAGAGAATGATGCAACTTTCAATTTGTGGATATCTTCTGATGTAGGTGTGTTTTAGCAACAATGCAACTAACATCCCGATCATACACCCGATTAACAGCGAAACTGTAAAAGTCATCAAAAACATGCCAATACCCTCGAAGAACGAGCTAAACTGTAATTTTTTACCGTGGAACTTCTGACAGGTTTCGAACATAACGATAGAAATGGCATCGTTGAGCAAAGACTCACCGAAAATGATAGTGTAAAGCTTGGGGTCCACCTTGTATGCATTGAAAATCGACAAGATTGTCACTGGATCTGTTGCCGATAGCGTAGCGCCAACGGATAGCGCGTCCACAAACGAGATATTGATTCCTTCCAGCCCCAACGAAGTCCAAAGGAACAAGATCGTCCCCAAGACAACGGCAGATATCAAAGTACCGGGAATGGCAAACGTAAGGATCGAAACGATGTTATTGAAGAAATTGGCCTGGTTCAACTCGTATCCAGAGTTCAAAATAATCGGAGGCAATAGCACGTTGAAGAAGTACGATGAGTTGAAAGTCACCGTATCCTGAATATAATGGCCGGGTGTCAATCTGATGATGAGCCCCACAAGCATTCCGTAAAAGATGGATAGCACAGTCTCGTGCACAGCTCTAACTCGTTTCCGCGTCAACATGTAGGATGACCACAACGCTGCTATTAGAAGGAACAGTAAAATGAAGAGTGCCCAAGAAGAGAACATCTCTTCCGTAATCGGATTCACATCTTCTGGATCATCTGGAATAGGCGTCTCGTCCACAGGCGCACCGTCGTCCAATGGGTCGCCTTCACTACTGGCTCGTATCAATTGAGCCCTGAAGGCCCACAGCACAATCCCAATGAGCGTGCTCTTCATCTGGACTGCGTTTCTTTCGAAGTTGTCCTTTCTGATGTGCACTATAAGTTGCTAATGCGATTAGATTCTTTCAATTATTACACAGTCTGCAACGCACAAAAAAATCACAGCCAATTGGTCTCACTGACCTATCCTGATATATATATATTTGTATATCAGTAGCTGTTGTAGGTTGCCACTACTCACAACCCGTGCGCCTTCACGCTGCCCAATGGATCGAGGAATGCCTGCGGTTCATGGCTTAAACGTTCAAAGCAGGCTGCGTGAATTGACAGATTTCCACACATTATGGGGGAAACTAACAAAAAGGGTACACTTTTACGAAACACGCGAACACCCGTAGACCGCATACAAGGGAAGAGAGAGTCACGTGATAGCCTGTTTACCACATTGCTATTACGACGCAGCGGCACAGGGGACCTCTTAAATTACAGCGCAACGACAGAAGAGAGGGGGGGGGGGGGCCACCGTGCCAGGACGGGCCTGTCCGTTTCCTCCAACCAATCGCTTTTCTCTTGAAAAGTTATGGCCAAAGATGCCCACATATGGGCCAAAGATGGGCATCTCATCGCATTACACAGAACTGTCGCGAATTGAGAAACTGAAAAATTTCGAAAGTGACAACAAGAGAGATGATGATGGTGATGATGATGATGTGGGATGCAGTATAAATGGCATAGTTAACGCTGTGCCACGTCTATCGTTCGAGTAGCTATCGCCTTAGAGTATCAGCCAGTGTTCCGGGGAATCACATCTCGTTTCTGTATTCATTCACCATAGCAAATTTTTTTCTAAATTCCTCTTTGACGCATCTTTAGTGGAAGTGAATGTTTGTTAGAAGAATGAGTCGTCCTATCGTTATTTCAGGCCCAAGTGGGACCGGTAAGTCTACACTATTGAAGAAACTGTTCGCCGAATTCCCAACGACGTTTGGGTTCTCCGTGTCATCCACCACCAGAAAGCCAAGAGACGGTGAAGTGAACGGTAAGGACTACAACTTCGTTGCAGTGGAAGAGTTCAAGTCGATGATCAACGAGAAAAAGTTCATCGAATGGGCCCAATTTTCCGGCAACTACTACGGAACCACCATCGCCTCTGTCAACGAGGTCACCAAGAGCGGGAAGACCTGTATTCTGGACATCGACATGCAAGGTGTCAAGTCAGTGAAGGAAACTGACTTGAACGCAAGATTTCTTTTCGTGGCCCCACCATCCGTTGACGCGTTGAGGGAACGATTGACCGGCAGAGGCACTGAGACTGACGAGTCGCTTCAGAAGAGACTCAACGCAGCCATTGCCGAGTTGGAGTACGCCGAAACTGGCGCTCACGATTTGACCATTGTCAACGATGACCTTGACGCTGCATACGAAAAGTTGAAGCAGTTCATTTTCGATGAACAGAACAAGAACTGATTTTTCTTTCCAATGCCCCCCTCCACTCTCACCCGTTACGTACATAAACTAACGAATATGTATAACACCTTCATTTACGTACTAGAAAGTGCCTCAGTGACGGCTGTCTGCACGCCTTAACCAGTTATTTCAAAGTTCCAAATTTCTAGCAATCCGTACATTACCGTATATTGAAGGAATCGTTGCATACAAAGTTATTTCAAAACCGATATATATATGAAAAAGTGTATTGAGCAATTATACAGATACAGATTCAAATCTAGAGGAAGTGAAGTTGAAGTAATCTTAAAACGTTTGAAAGTGCGAGTACTAACCATACGAGGAGTCTCGGTACACCATCTAGGAATTCGTGTAGAAAAGGGACCAGTCGTGTATAAGACACACACGGGTATCAGAAGTACAGATCACACAGCCAGAATATGTCGTACCTACCATCAAGTTTCGACTCCGATGTGGAAGATTGGGACGAAATGCCATTTGTGGACAAGATGGTCCACCATTGCAAGCAGCAGCCACTTGTTCCGCTTGGGACTCTAGCTACGACGGGTGCGGTTATCTTGGCTGTGCTCAATGTGAAGAACGGTAACAAGCGGAAAGCGCAAATTTGGTTCCGTTGGCGTGTGGGTTTGCAAGGGTTTACGCTTCTAGCTCTTGTAGCCGGTTCTTATCTGTACGGATCAAACAAAAAGGAAAGAGAGTCGCAAGAGGAGCAGCTGAGGAAGAAGGCCAAGATGAGAGAAGAGCTCTGGATCCAGGAGTTGGAGAGAAGAGACCAGGAGACCAAGTCTCGGAGACAAAAGGCAGAGTTTGCCAGACAAAAGGCAAAGGATATGGAACTAGAGACTTCCAAACTGCAACAGGAGTTGAAGGAACTCGAAGAAAGATTGAAGAAATAGTCTACCAGGACGAGACATAACACCTGCAACGCAGCGAGTGCTGAGAAGCACTGATAGCAAGATCCCTTGAATCGACATTCAAGGTCATAAAATATCACATAGTATATGAAATCGAATTAAATAAAAAAAAAAGAGAACCCTTCTTTAGGACAGTTCTCTGCGTGAGTAAATAGCTTTATATTCAATGATAATAAATACACCACTACACTGGTGCCATTCAAGTGGAACGAAGAGCCCACAGTCACATCCTTCAGGTATTTTGTGTCGGATGTCTTAGCTTTCCATTTCCATGGCTTCCCCTAGGAGATACGTAATGCTGAAAATCAAGAAAACAGCATTTAAACTAAAACTGCGAAAGGGTGAATTATTAACATTATGAACAGCCCAAAATTGATTAAATAGAGCATCCAGGTAGAAAGAGTGTAAGAGTTGGTGGTATTCCAGTACTTCACACTTGCTAGAACTACAGGTTAAGCGCAAGCTCGAGAAGTTTTCTGAACAAGATGGAATATCTAGCTTCAAAAGCCTACCATTTCACTGTGTGGTCCAGTGATCCCGAATTGATAAGTCAAACAAATCTAACCATCAGGGCTCATGGGAAGTGCACAGTGGCGCGTTTGTTACAGTATGTGCATAACTTGTTAGTGCAACAAGGGGACGGGCAGTTTACTGTGGGCGTTAATGACATCCAATTTTCTTACAGGAATGGGGCTCTTTCACATGAGACACAGTGTCAGCAAATTGAACCTAATTATCCAGGAGTTATAAGACTACGGATAGAGAAGAAAACGGCAGCTCAACTAGCCCAAGAGGGAGTTGTTCCACTAGACTATGATGCAGACTCCTTTTCAAAGACCTCAATGTTGGTGCAATGTAATGCGCTGTCAGTGGAAAAGGTTTTCAAAGCGAAGTTGGATAATGTTAACATGCATTCCACAGTATCACACTTGGCGAAATTGGCGTTGGAAAACTTGAACCAATACGAACAGACAAGAGAAGTGAATATGTGCGATGTGAAGGAACACACTTTGAGTGATGTTATCGCGCTTGACATTTCAGGTAGGTCTCATGCCATTTGTCTTTCTGAAGCTACCGAGGACTTGACGTTGAGTGATCTTTTGGGCATCGATTTTTCTCCATCTGCCGATGCATTTTGCACCCTTTTATGCAAAGTGAAACATGGGCAATCTGAAGACGGTGTCACCATAGAGTTTGTTTCTGAAGCTAAATTCACTATGCAAAAGATGGTAGTCAATACTGATACCACAGTATTGGACGTCAAAAATTTCATTTGTTCCGTCTATGCTCATGCGCTACGATTGCAACCTACGGATATCAAATTAATCTATAAAGGTTGCATACTCCATGAATTGAGTGGAGCATCTAATGAACAGAACAGAATCCTTAAATTTATCACCGAACCAACGGAAGCGAAGTTGCATGTGCTTATTACCCACGAGTACTCGGAACCAGGACCAGGATTCTGGAATGAGTTACTGTTCGCTTCTGACAGGTTTGATTTTATGCCAAGTAGAGGTACTTCAAATGGTAATAACAACAATAATACTACGGACCATACGAACAGAAACACCAATACTGCTGCTTCGCTTTCCCAGACAGAACCACCGGCAATAAATAACAGTGGGGCTGGAGAATATGATCCTAATACAAATCAACCACCTACTGCGACTTTGCTTAACAGAGCTGCTAATTTTTCAAATCAAAGTGCAAGTCAACATTCTAATCACACACAGCAAATAGCAAGCAGCAGATCTGCCACCCCTCTTCCAATACCAACGAGAACATTCGTGGTCACGCCTGAAGTAGAGGTTCCTGTTGTAACGTCCAATGGGCTACCTGTAACAAGATCGTTCGAGACTTACGAGCGCATCACCGTGAACAACCAGGAGTACCTGGTTCCACAAACAAAATTAGATTCAGAATACTACGAACTGAAAGTTGGTGACAAGACTGTGAGGCTTTCCAAAAAAGATTTAGTCCTAGGGGAGGGCTGTATGAAGTTAAGCGCTAATGCAAGATCGGCGGTAGAGAATGCGATAGGCGAAAGCATTTTAATAAACGACGAACAGTATAACGTTGATGACGAATTACTGTGGGATACACAATCTCCATCAAACAATGACTATAGTGACAGAGAGAGACAAGCAGGTGGACTACTAGCAAGAATCAACTTCAGGCAGATTTCCCCAGCTTTAATTTTTAACTGGATAATATCAACTGTTACAGGTAGAAGTGGAGCACTGCTTTTCCTGGCGTTCCATTTTTTCCCGATATTGCCATTTTGGCTCTTCACTACCATTACCGGAACAGTGATAACGAGATTGATATGGAGCAAATTCGAGCTCGGAAAGGAGGTCAGGAAGAGGATTATTGGTTCGTTTGATGAATTGCCACAGCAGGAGATTGAGCAAATCAAAACGTTAATGAAATACGAGAAATTCCCGGTAGAGTTTTTTGAAACCCTTGCACGCAATAGCAAGGTATCAAGTGAGCTGTGCAATCACTTGGAGCAGAACGAGGAACTGGTGAAACTGATCTTACAAGAAATCAAACAAAACCCAGTGGTAGAAGAACAATTGAGCCAAAACGAACAGTTGGCTACTCAATACAAGTACATTTTGAAACAATTTGTGCTTTTCACCACAACCAGCACTAATAACGAAAACAAAGGCAAGTTTAAACACCTGTACTACGATATGTTCCGCAGCATGTTTGAAAATCTGGACGGTCTACTACTGCAAGAGTTGCATAGCCTTCCACCATGGGCTGCGCCCGTGGTAAGCGAAATGAGAAAGTACAACCTCAAAGCGAACAGAACCGCAATGACGAAGAAAGTGTACTGCAATATCTTCTTAGACGTGTACAGACCATGGAACTTCTTTAGCGACAACACCATGATGAGGTACGTGGTGCCTAACCCAAGAACCGACAACATAATTACCTGTATCCTCAAAAACTGTCTCTTGTTCGTGCTACTATTCGTGCCAAACTGCGAAAGACAATTTGAAGAGATCATCGAGGAACGGTTGATCGAACAATCTCAGGAAGAGGAACATGTTCAACTCGCTTAACCAAACCCGAAAAACCTGGATCCTGTCTCCTACAAACTACTACATATTTCCGATCTGTGTACAATCTAGACGCATTTAAAATCAAACCATATCAGCTTGAAATGAGAAACGCAATCCCCGCCGTTCCAATCGACGAAATACATACCATTAATAAACGAACGCAGAGGGCGCGATTACTCTTAACCTTTCGACTTGCTAGTGCATACCTTCCGAAGACACAATAGAGTTCCAGAAGCATTCTGATTTCTGACAAAACGAACGAATAGTATGTATCCGGGTAACGCATGACTTGTTATTGGGTCTTTTACTCGTGACTTTTATTCCAGGGTGCGGCATCACACGGGTCGGCAGCCTGAACAAAGTTTCAAAAGAAATGGAACGCGGCAGGTGACACGTTGGGAAAATCACCGTCGAATGAGATTATTTGGAACTCATTAGCCGCACCTGCATTGTCCAAAGCGGGTCACTTTTTCTTTTGTCAGGATGCCTTCTAGTTCGTTTCATTTGTTACTAATGATTGTCAGTTATCAAACTACCATTGTCTTTTTCGCCATGAACCAGAAAAAAAAAAAAGTCGAGATATATTGGAATTGAAAGTATATATAAAGGGATTCTGATTCGAATGAAATTCGAATATATTCCATTCTTTCCTATGAGAAATTAGGTAGTGAATTGTATTGTAACAATTGTTTTCAAACAGAAACACCTATATTCAAGTTCAATCTTTTCGGCCCTAATTCGATTAGATTTTCTACTAGTATATTTCCAGCCCTATCAAATCGTCAGAATCAAGTAAAAAATGGTCGCTCAAGTTCAAAAGCCAGCTCCAGAATTCAAGAAGACCGCTGTCATTGACGGTGTTTTCGACGAAGTTTCTTTGGACAAATACAAGGGCAAGTACGTTGTCTTGGCCTTCATCCCATTGGCCTTCACTTTCGTGTGTCCAACTGAAATCGTTGCCTTCTCCGACGCTGCTAAGAAGTTCGAAGACATTGGAGCTCAAATCTTGTTCGCTTCAACCGACTCCGAATACTCTTTGTTGGCATGGACCAACATTGCTAGAAAAGATGGTGGTTTGGGCCCAGTCGACATTCCATTGATCGCTGATACCAACCACTCTTTGTCCAGAGACTACGGTGTCTTGATCGAAGAAGAAGGTGTTGCTTTAAGAGGTTTGTTCTTGATCGATCCAAAGGGTGTTGTGAGACACATTACCATCAACGATTTGCCAGTCGGTAGAAACGTTGATGAAGCTTTGAGATTGGTCGAAGGTTTCCAATGGACTGACAAGAACGGTACTGTCTTGCCATGTAACTGGACTCCAGGTTCCGCTACCATCAAGCCAGAAGTCGATGCTTCCAAGGAGTACTTCTCTGCTGCTAACAAGGACTAAATCAGCGGTCTTAAAAGATCCTTTTAGTGTCCACTTTTGATGTTAATACTTATGTGGACCGTCTTTTTTTTTCTCCATAACCCTTTTTCTGTCCTGTTTAATTCACCTGCCTTTGTGAATAACAGTTCTGACCACTCAATGCTAGTTATGCCCCCCTTGGATCTCACTTGGCTAGAGAACAGTATTCTTTCGATCAAGAATACCGACCGCTAAGGCGGGTTCTCTAACCTTTGGTATTTTTTTCTTTTGATATACAAACGGTTATATATACTTATATTAGCAGTATATATATACTCCTAAATTTAATAAAAAATAAAAAAAAATTAAAACAACCGAACTTAGGACCTCCTCCACCTCAACAGGCGTTAGGAGATTGTCGTTCCGTATGTTCTCGTATCTTTGTGTTACGTATTAATTATTTTTGTTTGTCTAAAAGCTTACCGTTTATATGCAGATTAGTCTTTGTACCCACTGGAACAAAACGCTCTTTCTAAAAACACCTCCCAAAGCTTGTCGTTCTCACTTAAGTCTGATGCGAGTTTGATGTAATCTTTCACCAATACGTTCTCCATTGGATATGGCTCAGCATCGGAAGTATATTCTACTTGGTATTTAAATGCGATTGATGCTGCCTCTTCCTTGCTTTTCCCATCCTTAAGTAGTTTCAAATAGTCTTTGTTGATTTGCTTTAAATCCGCATAATATTGGACGAACCGCAGCGGTGAGAATAATTGATTTTCGTATGCCGGTCCTGGAGGTAGTCCATCCGGTTTTATCTTTGGGAATGTCTTATCAGTCTTCCACCAGTCCTTGCTCTTCTTACCTTTCTTACCCTTCTTGTTCTTCTTATTCTTCTTTAGCAACGAATCTAATGCCTCAAAGAGTGATCTGCTATCGTCTTCATCTTCGTCAACTTCAGAATCATTTAATATTTGGTCGATCTCGTCGTCTAAATTCTGGAAGAATAAGTCCCAAGGTTGGTTTTGATGTACAGCCGCTTCTTGCGTCTGCAAATCAGTGATATTGTACTCCCATACACGAAACCCTGGATTAAACGTAGGAATAATCGATGTACTGACGTGAACCATACTGAATCTCTCAAAGAAGGGATCGCTTTTGGAGAGTTTTTTGATCTTTTTAGAGATCTCCGAGTAGTAAGAATCTCTGACGTTATTCATGTAATTGACTTTGTTTACAGGCTTGGCGCCTTGTGCTCTAATCTGTCTTGCTGCTATAGCGTCTGCTAGGAAATCTTGCTCAGAAAACTCAGAAAATTCAGAGGTAGCGATTGCATTGGCCACATCTTCCCAAGCTTGTTCACCGTCGATAGGAACAAAATGGTCTAGATTCATATGCCCGTAAAACCCCCCAATAATGATGTCGCTGTATTCATGAAGCCACAATGCCAACTTATCGGAACAGGACGAGTCAAAATTCTTAGGAATCGGTGGGACATGTCCGCTGAGCCAAACCTTTATACCTCTATTTCTCAGTTCTTGCAAAGTATACCCTATCCAGAGGAGCATCTTATACCCTGGCTGTTTTTTGTTGGTACAGTTATCGACAAGTGGGTTACCCTTGAACATGTACAATGTGTTGAACGAGATGATCGCTAATTTCCCCGGAATCACTTCCACGAAAAAGGAAGTGTATCTATCGAATGTATTTTGTTGCTCTGGTGGGATGAACTGGTTCCAAATGTTGTATAGCTCTCTCGTTTGCAAAGTGGGGCCCGGAGAAAACATGTTGTGAGGGAAAACATCGTTGTTCCCCAAGGATGGTATAACTTTCACTTTGAATTGTCGTGGATCCTCTGAGTCATGGTCCTTGAACGTCTTGACGAAAAGATCACTGACGTGTCTATTCATGTCGAAAATCTGTTGTTCCGTTCTGGGAATCTTACGGTCATTGTCATGCCTCACGTTATCACCAGTCCAAATGATGAAATCTATCTCGTTTGCGAGGTTCTCTTGAATCCAATCTAGTGTATAATACATCAAATCCGGAGGACCGTCGCAGCCCATCATGGCATTACCGAACCTCGCAGCCCTGTCGCCCTTATCATTGGGCTCGCCTCTATGACAAGCGGTTTCTATCGAGGAGCCTTCCTTGTAATACAAGTCGGGATGCAAGTCTGTAATCTGAAGGAATCTTCCCTTGATACTTCCTCTATGGCTATTACCTCTCAAATCGGTTACCTTCACTGCCCGGTTCGGAGTCAATCCCAACGACGCCAGCCTCTCGCTGGAGATAGGTAGCTCTTCGCTAGAAACAGTCGAATACTGCCATTTGTCCATACGGCACGGACGATGCTCATTGTGCCCTGAGAGAAAGTACCCTGTCCCAGTATAGCTTGCCCACAGCAAAAAACCACCAACTACTGATACCAGCATGAAGAGCTGGTTCATAGTAAGCAACGGTATAACAGACCGCTGGGATCCTGCATTCCTTGCTGGGGACTGCTGAGGTTTCGCATCCCTTGCTGCGGATGTTACCTTTTCCGACATCCAAACAACGCACTAGCTCTGCCTGAAAGCTGGTTTTGCCTAACCGTTAATTTTATCTTAAAGTGGGATTGGAGACGGTCCGTCTTGAAAAACCTATTAGCAACTGCACCTACAGAACGCTGAACACAAATGCTAATACACAGCGTCCTTCAATCGGTGTGTGTGAAAGTGCCAAAGCTGATATCCTTATATTCTACATCTCATGACATTAAATTTCACTGCCAAGGTACCAAAAGATGTCTTGACAATTCACATTTCACATTTCACATTTTATCTCACAGAAGAAGTGTGAGGGACTAACCTTGGAATATCGAAATGGATGAGAAGAGCGCACAGAAAAAGACAAAAGTGGACCAAAAAAGGGAGTTCCGGGTAATGTCGTCTATACTTCTAGTCAATTACAATTAAGGGCCCCCATGTGGCCCCGGGATCGAGTGACCTGGGAAACAGAAAAACAAAAGTGGATCACGTGACTCAAAGTTAGAAAACAAATCACAATCACGTGCCACACACGTGACTGCAAATCCTAAAAATCTCAAAAAACGAAGGTCAGTCACGTGGCACCCAATTGTATCGATACCCGGACAACGCGGTCCCCCCCCCCCCCGTTTATATGCCCTGAGCATGACCCAAGCACAGAACATGCAACGTAGACTTGCTGCAAACAGTTCGTCGTCCCCCTACCCTCTCAAACCAGGGGTTTCTTTCGCGCACCTGCCTTTGGCCCTGCCTTCGGCCCTGTTTCAATTCCCATTTCCCATGCTGTCCTACCGTTACTGACTACAATATGCGAAATTCGCGTCTCAATTCCACCGCTTGAACAGAGAAACAAAAACGCCAGGCATTTTTTCTTCTGTTTATGATTTTCTTCTAAATTCGCAAGATGCGAATAATTCGCGTTTTTTTCGAGTTGCGAAATTTTACCGCACGTCGTTGCCAGGCACTTTGGTTCCGGAAAGGGCGCACGCGCCCCGAGAACTAAGGCAAGAATTCGCCTTTTGATGTACGTTCAAGCCGCGATTCTTTCAGAAATTTGGTACCCTGGACGCCAATCCTGCAAAAGATTTGAAGCTACGCTTTTTGTGTTTCTTTTCCTAAGAGACTGACAGTCTGTAGTGGCAGAGAAACGGATCGTTGTAGAGTAGATATGTTGTTGGTATTCCTGATCTGGAAAGGTGATGGACTTTGTAGTTTGGGAATTCGTAGTTGGGTTTCTTGTTTTGTTTTAGATTATTGGTGTCTGTATAGCTGCTTTGTCGTGGTAGCGAAGCAGCGTGGCAGTAATGTAAGTGAGAAAGAGAGAGAAGATGTCAGTTCGCTGCGGCCTTGTTTGTGGAAGGGTGACATGGAGACCTGGTTCAAAAGGTTTCGATTCACATTACCCGAGTTGGTGGAATTCGTTATTCGTAGCGAAAGTGGTAATCTGATTGACGGTTCATGTCTGATTTGTGAGTGCCTTGCACATACATAAATCATAGACATACATATATATATATATGTATATATGTATATATGTTTACATCGTCTCGAGCAGATCACTCAATGCCCTTGCCTTCTATTACGGAACAAGAAACCCAACTGCGAATTCCATACCCATAGGCCAACGCAACGCGAAGCGCAAATCTATCACTGGTCTTTGCCCAACTTTGATCCCTTCCCTTATGTCAAAACCTGTGTTGCCCTCATTTTCTACCATAATCGACGCAACGTCTGCTGCTTCTTCTCCATTGCCGAGACCTTCGAGTGTGGGTTTCAGAATGGATACCCAAGGCAACATCAAGCTGCCTCCGTTGAGTAGCGGTGAACCTCAGACTCCGATAGTCAAAAATAAGCTGCTGTATATCACGCCTACCACTAGCATGCTGAGAATGGGCTCTGCGTCCATTTCTAGTGCCGACACAAATAGCGTTACCCGGCGTCAGGCTGCCATGTTACCAACGCCTGTTATACACTCGAACCCTAAGCATGAATCGAACCCAAGTGTCACTGAACCGACTCCAACTGCTAGCGGGCCTAGTAGCGTTGGAAGAAGTCTGAGTGTCAATTTGAGCATGACTGACAATGGCTCTTTGCATCAAACTCCATCGAAGAGGTCCAAGTTGACGAAAAGAAGCAACAGTACGGGTACCAACCTTGTTCTTCCAGATCCAGAATCACCTACGGATTCAGGTTTGAAAAGTACCAGTTCGAAGAAGAGAACCAACAAGGCTAAAGCTTTCGCGTTCATCACACATTCTCAGGAAACATTCCCCTCCAACGAACCCTCAATTGACAATGCTCAATTGGCTAGACGCAAGAGAAGAAGGACTTCTAAAAACGAATCTGACATATTGAAGAGAGAATTCGAGGTGAATCCATCCCCATCCAAGGAGAGAAGAGCCGAATTGTCAATCATATGCAATATGAGTGAAAAGGCAGTTCAAGTGTGGTTCCAGAATAGAAGACAGAATTTCAGAAAGAAGTTCCGGTTTGACTCTAAGCAGATCGATTCTCCACTTGATGATTCGAATAACATCGGCTTGAACAGCCCAGAGCAATTACAGCAATTGAGGCACCAGAGTGCTAGTCCCACAGAACTGCCTTCCAATGCAGAAACCGTCGAGCCAGTAATCACATTCCCGCATCAGCAGCACAACGATGCTATTACAACTTTAAACACCGGTGCACAACCTTCTATAAAATTAGAAAGTGCCGATGCCAAAATTGTCAGTGCCAACGACGAATTAAAATTCCAAAAGAAACTGAAACTCGATATTCCTAGATACACTACGACCAGTTCACCAGAGCTTGTTACTTCACCATCTGAAAAGGGTAAGGTTCTAACATTTAGATTAAAGCAAGATAACGAAATGTCAAGGGTTTACACCAGTCCGAATAACAGAGTCAACAAGCTCATAAATGGTACTAGCATTAAAGACTTCGAAAACGCATCCATCAAAGAAGTTGCAGACGAGAAGACCAAGCTCGGCGAAAATACAAACACTACTGGAAAGCTCAATTTTTCTTCCAATAGAGGCATCTTGAAAGAATTGAATATTAATGCCATCTGATGATTGGATAACCGACACAACTTTAGCACGATTACTTGTAACATGTAATCCATAACGAAAACAAAATTTGTAACAGTACATTATAATATATAAAAGTAACAATAACACTTGCGTTTGTATCGTAATTCCGGTAATTACAAAACATCACCATTAACACCGTGACTAGTGCTGATCAGGACTTAATCAGTCGAAATTGATATTCACAGTAAATTTATTAATACCAAAGAAAGACACTCAGTATCTCGTAAGTAGTAGCAGCGATGAATGCAACAGGTTTTTAATACGGAACGTATAGTGTTTTGATAGTTATACAAGAGATTATAAAATGATAAAAATTCTAAATTAAAGCTGGGAACGTATTAACAGCACTTGTGCCAAAGTGGACCAAGGTTGCAAAATAAGGACCAACTGTTTTCAAAATAGAGAACTCATTCTCTTGTTTAAGATCTTCTTCTACCAGTGGTCTTGGTATGTTGACCTCTGACACGCAAACCCCAGTAGTGTCTGATACCACGGTGAGCTCTGATCTTCTTTAATCTTTCCAAATCATCTCTCAACTTGGATTCCAAGTTGTTAGCCAAGGTGTGGTAGTCCTTACCATCGTTAACATCCTTTTGTCTGTTCAAGAACCAAGCTGGGATCTTGTAGTGAGTTGGGTTTTGCATGATTTGAACAATTCTTTCCAATTCTTCTTGGGTCAATTCACCAGCTCTCTTGTGTAAATCAACATCAGCCTTCTTACAAACCAAGTTGGCGTATCTACGACCGACACCTCTGATGGTAGTCAAAGCGTAGACAACATTGATGGCACCATCAACGTTGGTGTTCAACAAACTGTAAAAAATGATTGAGGGAATCGAAATTGTTAGTAAAATTTAATGTCGTTGTAATCTGAGGAATCGCAAGAGGTAGACGCTTGAAAAGCCAGTAACGCAATATCTCGGCAAATCATTGTGCTCATCATATGACAACTTCAGTGTCGTTGAATAGTCACATCTGTTCGCTGAAATGTGGTAGCTCAACGGAAGCAACGTGCAATATTTTGGGAGTACCATAGTCATCCGAAACATGTTTGCATAAGGTTAACTCAAAATAAACGACCGCAGTTCATCAGTTCCAGTATATCCAGACCTTTCTTGTCTCTAAACGTTGGACATAGTCCTGTTTTGGTTTACTATAAGATTTTCATACTCAGGCGTACTTAATAATTCGGACCACGCTACAAAGGACGTCCATCACCCCACTTGTTTTAGTTCACTTCTGAATGGTCATACGCTTAATTATATTGCTGCTCTTGTTCTCCCACATAATATCTGGTTCACTTTAGTTCATTGGCCTATGGTCATAACCCATCTCAAATTCCTCGCTGTAAAACTTGTAAATTGATTTCTATCGTAAAACATACCGCAAAATGTGTTGGAAGTTACCTTGTTCTTGAACAACTAGAGACATCTTTGCTTCTTACTCGTTCTATGTGAAATCGACTACCTGCTAATAACAAACTGTACCTCAAAAACACCTCTAATACAATAACACTGTTATAACGTTATAATCAACCTTCACTAATTCAATACTGCGAATTTACAAAGTTCAAAGGTTTTCCTCCATACAAAATTCCAGTCTGGTGAAACTGTAGCAGAACCACACTCTGAGGCGCACACTAACTGGTCTTCCTGACCGGAACTCTGCAACGGAACAAGAGCCAGCCTAGCCTAAGCCAGGCCTAGCCTACCCTTTCCTGGCCACCAGACAGAAGGGATTCTACCTAGACCCCCGAGAGGATTGTACGTCCTGAGAGGATGATGGACTCGGGGCAGCCGAAAGATTGTGTCGCCTGTGCAGTCTAGGTCGGGAGGGATTCAATCTGAAATTTTGAAAATGAAGGAGATGGGAATTGCCAACTAAGGAAATTACGGCGAAGTAATGAAAAATACGAGAAAGCGGATAAATATTACAAAATGTCTGGGTTTAAGAGGTCGGTTTTTCCTGTTCTGAAAACAGTCCCTCTGGGAATTGACTAGTGTCGCCCTTGCCAATATGAAATGTACGACAGCGTACTGCTAGATATAATTGGCGCTGCAACCAGGAGAAGATGAAAACGGTTCGCAATTATCACTGCTGTTGTTGCAGTAGAGTACTCCTAGTAGCTTAATTTTCAATATCACGTATTCACAGTCATATATACAGAAACACACGCACACACAAATATATATACAAGGGGGGCGGATGGATTTGTGCAACGCAAGGTCAATTTATCTGTGGGTTGATGATCTTATTCCTTATTCATACAACGTTAGTGACAGCCAAGTATTCTAGAGCTTCTAATTCGATGAAAATCCTGTGAGCCTTGAGTAGGTCGTTGACGTCAACAAACTCCTTTTGGACGATGTTAACTTTGTCTTTGAATTTTTCTGTGAATGCAAATAAACCAGGTCTTGGTTCATTAATTATAAATAGTAGTTTTCTATTCTTCAAGTCGTATTCACTGAGGAACTTTTCGAACACAATATCTCCGTTTTCGGAGGACTCGCTAATGGGTACAATCTCCAATTCGTTAAGGTCCGTTTCGCTGGTCGCGGATATTCCGTTACCAGCGCCGATAACGAAAACGTTACCATTTCTGTATTGATGACTTAGAGCGTTGTTGAACGCTAGTGAGTAAGCCTTCTTAGGCAATGCTGTGGTGTAATCATTTGGAGCGGTTCTTGCTAGAGCTCTACCACCATTGTGTCTGATTGGAGAGTTAGCATCACCAGCTCTTGCCATACCAGACCCTTTCTGTGGCAAGATCTTTCTTCTTGAATAGCCAACATCGCTTCTACCCGGTGGGTTCGATGAACCAACACGCTTGCTATCATTTTCGTAGATAACAGCACGCCATAGCAAATCTCTTCTTAGAGGAGCATCGAGAACTGATGTTGGCACTGGTGCAAAGGTCATTGGTTCCAACGATGGGAAAGAACGCACTGTGGCCAGGGTGTATCTTTGCGGAAGATTAGCATTAGGAAGGGGTTGGCTTGCAACGTAACGTACCTGTAAAGAACAAAAAGGGTTTAGACAGTTTCTTGTCAAAGAGCATTGTTAGTAAATAGTTCACACTAGAATGTAGTTCGGTTGATCGTTAAGGTGTATGTCAAAGGCTGACAACAATTACAATAATTTTTAGTTTCCTCTGCATTGAATGGAGCTGCTTAGTGATGACATACGTTTTTACCCAAGGTTAAAGCTTGTCTCTTGGAAAACATGATTGATCTGTGGGAACTCGCAAGATATAATGTGCTTCCGAGTACCAGGGTTGCTTCTTGCTGCTTAAAGATTTACCCATTCGTCAACTCTATGTACCTGATTTCGACTATCAACTAAATCCTTCACGAATTTCCAATATTGAAAATTTGTACCGATGTATATTTCCGGGTAACGAGTATTGTTTTCAAATCAGGTATTTAGTTACCACATTGACTAAACCTAGTTTTAATCGTACTCTTGTGGAACATTTTTCCGACTCCTACAGCACGCATTGTAATTTACCCATTTGATTCATGTCAAGGAATAGCTACTAAAGCGTTGAAGTCCTAGCGGGGGATACGTTCTTTCCTTCCCATCAATTACATAAGCTTATTTACATTTTGAAGAGCTCGATATATATTTGACTGTATGAAAAAGAAATAATTATCATCAGAAAATTTAAAAGCTTCAAAGCTCATCTCATCTCAACGATATTTAATGAGGTATAGCATCATTATAAGAAGTGAATGGTCGGTATTAAGGGAGTATAGCTGATCCAACAGGAAGAATCTTCGTGAGACTTTGATTTCAAACAGCAGACGATATTCTTTGTAACCAGTTATGTCTTCCAGAACGAGATATTATTTGGAACAATGCATTCCAGAAGTGGATGATTTGGTGCAAAAGAAGCTCTTCACTAAGAATGAGGTTAACAAAGTTATGAAGAAGAGAACCGACTTTGAGCATAGGTTGAGTTCCAGAGGTTCGAGCATAAGCGATTATATCAGATACATTGAATACGAGAAAAATGTCGACGCACTTAGGGTCAAGCGTGTCAAGAGAATTTTACAATCGAATAGATCGAATAGTATTTCCGATTTCACAGTGCAACAAAGAATTCTTTACATCTTTCAAAGAGGCTGCAACAAATTCCCTAAAGAATTGAAGTTTTGGTCTCTGTATTTGAACCATTTGAAATCAAAGGGTACAAATGCTTCATACAAAAAGGTCCAGAATGTTTACAACCAGCTTCTGAAGCTTCATCCAACAAACGTTGAAGTTTGGATATCGTGTGCTAAATATGAGTATGAGGTGCATGCTAATTTCAAGAGTTGTAGGAATGTTTTCCAAACTGGTTTGAGGTTCAATCCGGATGCGTCTAAACTGTGGTACGAATACGTTAAATTCGAATTGAATTTTGTCACGAAACTTTTGAACAGAAGAAAGGTTATGAATTTAATTAACGAAAGAGAACAAGAACTAGATATGGTTCAACAGCAGGAAGAAGCGAGAAATCTCAACACGAAGGAAGAGCAAGGTGGAAATGAGGACGATGAAGCGTATTTCGATAAAGACGGAATAAAACTACCAAGCACTGGTGATATAATGAAAGATAAATTAAATGAGCTTCCAGAAGCCGACTTAAATATGCTTGGATCCGAAGAAACCAATCCGGCACTCCGCGGTGATGTTGCCTTGGTTATCTTCGACGTTGCTATGAAAAATTTGGGCACGTCATTTGTCAAAAAGCACCAGGGATACTATGCAGTAAGCAATTCCCAAGTGGATGAAGAACTAAGCAGGAACGTCATGGCATACTTGTTTGACAGAAGTATTGAATATATTGGCTTATTCTCAGAATTTCAAGACTTAAAGAGAGGTTATTTGGTAAATCATGTGTTGCAGTGGCTAAAGGATGAACATTACAATATATCGCTAGAGAAAAGTATGCCGGACAAATATGTGGAATTGTTGTTACACGATATTACTTTAAATATTAGATTCATGCCAATAAATGAATTCAACATCGAAAGTCTGCAATTATCTTTCAAAAAATACTCTGCATACACAAATAAGTTGGATAAGACGTACACTGAACAACTAACGTCCTTATACTCTAACTATTTGACCCAACATCTACTCTCCAACATGGACAAGTCTGATGAGAAGTACGCTATCTTGAATGCTATTATCAGGAAATTGTAAGGTTACACCTATTTTCACAACTATATACACATTGGTAGTTCATATAATTAAGAAGGTCAGATTCAGTTGTTGGCAACCATAACTTCTTCGCGGTGCAAATCAAACCCAATTTTGAGAAATGAAAAAATCGTAAATCCTGTTAGCCTTAACAGCCTCGATATTCAATAAATCTCGACACTGTTTCTTTGAAAGTTGACCTGCAGTGCGAATCAATTCTCTGAATAGCACTTCTTTTATGGCGATATAAGGCTTTGGCAAAATCTTCAATGTTATGCACAGCTGCTGTTCCTCTGCTGATAGTAACTGAAAATCCGCCCCATGCTGGATATCACCTATAGTCATCAGTTTTTTACGCCCGCTGCCTTCGTTATAGTTCTGTGCATAGTCAGCTTGTGACCTGTGCGCTGAAGTAGCTCTGTACCGGGCATTATTACTTGAAGAAGCGGAGGAGTATGCTTGACTTCCAAATCTTTCCAATGTCATAATTCTTGCTTGTTTATCACGTTCATATTTGAGACCAGCTTCTAAAGTAGTGATACCATTGCTCCTCCACTCTTGTAATTGATGAATTCTCGTCCGACATCGAAGTTCTTCCAATATGTCTTTGCTGAATTCTTCGAAATCTTGGGGGGTCATAAATCTAGCGAATGCTTTAATTTTGTTGTACAAATCCTTGGTTTCTTTTGTACGTTTCTTATCAAGACTTTGAAGCCTTCTATAGTCCATCAGGTAGTTGTCAAATAGCAAACGCTTCTTTTCAGCTCTCGTCGTTAATCTCGAGTTGTAAATGTCAAGGATGGCCAGTTTCACCTCAATATCCAGTGGTTGATCGTCTGCATCGAATACCATATCTTTGACGGGACCCTCAGCTTCGTTTTCGAACTCCGTCTCGAACTCCAGTCTACCCGGCATGAAACCTTGAACTTCATGACATGAGGGTTGCGATGCCATTGGTTTTCTAGGTGGTTCTAAAGGCCTTTCTCTAAACTTCTCCATACGTTTCTTTCTCTCTTCCAAAAACTGTTCTTGAGGAACATTGATGTCTTTTGTAATATCTGGTATCGGATAATACTCGCTGTTCAAGTAGTACTTCAAGTAATGGTCATAAACTTCTTCTTTATTCCTAGACCCAATGTGATCTGAAATGTCTTGCCAGTTACCTAACCCTTGGGTCTGAGCTCCTTTTATCAGCAGCAACTCTTCATCGGCTCCCCAATCCTCGCAAAGAATTGGATACGAGTTTGTTTCAATGACCTTGTAATCATGACTTGGTCTATGCTTACCATTAAACGACCCTTTGGCAAAACATGGCACACACAGATCGTATTCTGGACAAACTGCACATGTTATTCTTACTCTATTTGTACAATCCGCTGAGCAAATATCACAGTGGAACTTATTAGACATGGTGCCAAATTAGCAAATTATGTGCAGAATTTCAATGCACACTATTGTGACTGCTTTTGAACCTGCGTTGGCTCTTCAGGGGGCCAAATAGTCCAACTGTCTTTCAACAATCACTAGAACCATCCTCAGTTGGTTCAATGAATTCATTTTGATTGTTTTTCGTGAAGAAATTCATGTTGACAGAAATGAGAGACAACAACCGGGACTGTGGAAACATCCGTACATTCAAATTTCAACAAAAAAACTGTCCACAAATTCGTGAAAGCTTTATCATAAATTTCACCAACAACGCAAATGCCAAAAGTAGAAATACAATTTCGATATGGCCCAATTAGGAAAAACACATTTCTGCGCCCGAAACCAGTTCGCAACTCTCTGCCTAGCTCGCAACCATCCGCTGCCTAGCCTGCGGGACTGATCCACTTCCCTGGTTGCAGCTTCTCACCTGGAATGCATCCTTCCCTCGCTGTAGCTGCAACTTTGCCTCAGAGGCCAGCATCTGTCTAGCCGTCTGCCTGCCTGGAACTCTTGTGCCTAGCCTGTTTGGGCCGATGATTCTCTCCAGCAAGCGTTCTTTCCACTGGGCAGTAGGTGGGAATTCCTTGGTAGGTCTATTGTTTTCAACTTTGGAGGTCGAAATTTCATATTATCTAGCAACGATTAGGATTAGTATATCGAATTTTAATACATACATGGTCTTTTAGTGAACATACATTTTAATTGATAATCATCTGTTTAAAACAAGGAACAACCGTAAGGACCAAATCGATACAAAATGGTACGTTAAGTGTGAATCAAACAGGACAAAATGATGCGAAAAGAGCGGGAAGATATCTGATTAAAATGAAGTATTTTTAAAGTGGGTACAATGAGACGAATACAAGCAGCAGTTAACAGCTAGTTATAGAGCTAAGGGCCCTGCTGTAGACAACCAACGAATCAAATAAAAAATGAGGGAAGAAAACAGTACGAGGTGTTCAATCTGAGGTATCATCGGCAAAAATGCCAAGTAAGTGGGGACGGGCAACCAGTATTTACAAATTATTATAAGCCACGATCATCGTTGATCAGATAATTCTCTGTGAAAAGTAATCACAAATGAAAGCAGCCGAATAAGAATACGCATTGAATCAGCGAGTTTGTGTGTGGAACCGGTGATATTGAGGCGTTTGCGTTATGTTAATATGTCGAATTGAATCGGCTTATAGCAACCAACAGTCTTCTTTTGAAGACACACAGTGGAAGCTCTCAATGCTGAGGAGCTTTATGAAAACAGTTAACAGAGTCTCGTAATACACACTCACGAATTCGTACTCGTGAAACTCAATAACCAGCCAGTTTTCTTCACAACACCATATTGGATATCCTTCAACCTCATTCGCCAACATCAAAGGAAGTCACTTTTACTAACAATTTATTCAATATTGATTTATTGATACTTTCGAATAGGGTAGAGTTAGAACAAAGACCGTCAAGCGTGCCTCCAAGGCTTTGATTGAAAAGTACTATCCAAAGTTGACCATGGATTTCCAAACCAACAAGAGATTGTGTGATGAAATCGCTACCATCCAATCCAAGAGATTGAGAAACAAGATTGCTGGTTACACCACCCACTTGATGAAGAGAATCCAAAAGGGTCCAGTCAGAGGTATTTCCTTCAAGTTGCAAGAAGAAGAAAGAGAAAGAAAGGATCAATTTGTTCCAGATGTCTCTGCTTTGGACTTGTCTCACTCTAACGACGTCTTGAACGTTGACACTCAAACCGCTGAATTGGTTAACTCTTTGGGTTTGAAGTTGCCATTATCCGTCTCTTCCGTCTCCGCTGTCAGAGACAGAAGATTCAGAAAAAGAAACTAAGCTACTATCATTTAGAAAACTTTAGTTATTAATAAAAAGATGTACATCTAATCGCCTTTTTATCTCTTTTGTATATGATTCTACAGTTGCTTGTTTAAATCTTTAATCATCGGTATTCGATCATTGTTGTAAATCCGTCATTACACTGGTCGATGTGCGAGGGTGATGTCTACACGTCAGAGCATCGATGTGACAATCCATTCTGAGTTTTACAGTCCAGTAAGGTTTTTGAATTTTGACAACGAGAGACTTAGAATTACTAAGGCTTTTACAACAAATCTAAGATTTCTCTCCCGAGATGTTGCACCTTTTTCAGCTTTTCACCCAACACATCGCCTTCCTGCATCAAAAGACTTGCTCTTTCATTGATAATGTCAGTAACGACCTGAAATCGATGAGATAGTTTTATTCTTGCCTGAATCATCCTACACATGAGGGCGTGCTGTTCCTTCAAAATATCTTGTCCTTTCAGTACCCATTGCGACATATCACATCTTGCCAACTGAATACACTCCTGCTTCCATTCAGCCCGCGAAAAAACCTCTTCATAAAACGCAGCACTCTCACTTACATCCGGTTCATTAAGTCTAAGCTTTAGTTCCTCGTACTTCCCTGGGTATCTTGGCACTTTTTCAATAGTCGCGTTCGGCTTATGGCCAATCGGGCTCGAATTGCCGTTTTTACCGGCGCCTACCTTCACAGTTTTTGGATCAATCAACTGCAAAGTACACGAAGAGTCAGCTAACTGAACGCCTTGCCCTATGCTGGTCAAATGACCCTTATCAGTTGGCTTTTCCGTATGAACAGGTTTACCTATTTTCTTTTTTGAGAGGTGGGACTTGATTCTCAACGGCGATAAGTGACCGCTGCTTGAACCTGGTTCTTTCTTCACCAGCACAGTTTCAGTTTCATTTGCGCCGATCAGGTATTTGGACAGCAACTGCTTTTTGGAATCAATGTCACTGGCAGTAGATGTGGGAACGTTCTCTGTCTTTTGTTTTAGAGGTGGGCGGCTATTATTTGGGTGATGGTTTGGGGCATGCTTGTCTTGATTTGCGGCCGGTGACCAATTGGGCGACTCGGTTGTAGAACCAGCCTCTTTCTTCACTAGCGACATGATTGCAAGATCCTGTCTACTTACTGATGGAGTGCCTGAAACTGTACTTAGCCGCCATTCCGATTTCAGAACCGTTGTACCTTGAATATAACAAAAGTACAATTCTGGATTTCTGACTTCAATTTTTAAACCTTACTATTATGAGGAAAAATAGAAGTGTAGATGAGTTAAGAATATCAAGGTAAGTGAAAAGGTCTTACGCATTATACATGCAGTCGATGATGCTCTTTCTTATCCGAACTGCCATGGTATAATGTCTTGGCAATATTTCTCTGCTCGCAGTGTACGAGATGATTATTGCAGTATAGCGCTACAAGACACTGCCACGTATCGTTACACATTTGAGTGACACGTTATTCCCCTCAAAAAGGAAGCGATAGACGAGGGAGAGGCAGCTGTAAAGATTACAACCATCTAAGATACACCAGACATATGTATAATATCGCACCATACTGGTGGTTGTCGGTCCAGTACCCAAGAAAAATGTTAAGAACGAAACAAGGACATGTGTATGTGCTTGCAGGTACTATTCAATGAAAAATGCCAGGAATTCACTAAACAGGCCTTGTTGGCGCAATCGGTAGCGCGTGTGACTCTTAATCACAAGGTTGGGGGTTCGAGCCCCCCACAGGGCTTTCTTTTTCACATTTTTTTTTTCCATTTTTTCATTTTTTCTTTGTTTATATTTCCATCAACACAAGAAAAAAGTAAAGTGTATCTTGACCCACGCAGATCAAATCAGTCAACGGGGGTTTCCGCTGGAACAGGATCCTACCGTGGGTCGGTTATGACTGCCAACTAGAACGCTTGACAAGCGTGTATGCAGTTCCTTGGCCTATACATGTTTGCCGGCCGTGTCTTACAAACCGGTTGCAGCACTTGCCTTCATGCACTTCTCGAGCAGGAAAAAGACCCGAAAAAGTATCATATTAGCATAGGGAAACTGTGGCTTATTTATGGTTTTGGCGGAATTAAAAGCTTAGAGATTATGCAGCGGGAAGTCAGTTATCCAATTTTATGACACTTCGATTGTTTAAAGTCTATTGATGATAAGAAATATGGTTCCACTGTCATATATATAACCCAGAACGGCCTGGTCCTTTCGAAGAGATCAAATTCAGTTTGAGTTATAAATGAGGGCGTTAGTGAAGGTTGGAAAATGTTGCATGGATCTTCGATCTTTTTTTTTTTTTATTATCAATTTTAAGGCTGCAAAGTAGTTTTGGTGCTAAATAGGAAGAACATTACAATAGTGATGAAGACATTTGGTAGACTGGCAAGATCTTCTGCAAGGTTTGCCAGACTATATTCCACGAATAGAGGTGCCAAAAATTCTGGCGTTAGGCTTTCTTTAGTTAGTGGAAGCTTAGTCGTTGGGGTAGGATTGGGTTTGGTAACTTCCAATTATTTACTGCCATCTAGTGAGAAGCAGATATTCCCTCTGAAATCTACCACTCCACTTGCCTCATTGGATCCACCCAAATATGGTTCTAGCGAAGATTTGAAACTCTGCATCAATGAGATAATACGAGTCATCGGCGCGGACAATGTGAGAAACTCGGAGGCTGAATTAGAACATCACGCTGATAACGGATTCAACCCCACAAAAGCGCTGCCCCATCAGAAACCGGAGTGGATTGTGTATCCCACCTCTACTGAAGAAGTCAGTGCAGTTATGAAGATAATCAACAGATATAACATTCCCGTTGTACCTTTTTCTGGAGGTACCGCTCTAGAAGGCCACACTTATTCCACAAGACCCGGTATCGTCTTGAATACCTCCAAGCTGAACAAAATTCTAGACGTTCATCACAGAGATTTGGATGCAGTCTTGCAGGCAGGCGTTGGATGGCAACAACTAAACGAGCATCTGGCAAGTGTCCCGGAGTATCAAAATTTGATGCTTGGATGTGATTGTGGTCCTGGCGCTCATGTGTGTGGAATGGTTAACACGAATGCTTCCGGTATTGGAGCAACAAGGTATGGGTCCATGGTCGCTAACGTAATTTCAATTACTGTTGTTTTGGCGGATGGTACTATTATAAAGACTAAAAAAAGACCTCGCAAGTCAAGCGCAGGTTACAACTTAACGGGACTTTTCGTCGGCAGTGAAGGCACTCTAGGTATTGTCACAGAAGTGACTGTTAAACTACAAGTGAAGCCACCGTTTGAGACGGTGGCAGTGGTACAATTCCCAACAATAAAGAACAGCGCGGACACTGTGGTAGAGCTCTTCCAAAAGGGAATACAGTTGAACGCAGTAGAACTGTTGGACTCCGGCATCATGAAATGTATAAACTACAGCAATCTTGTGAGTAAGCAATATGATAACGTGCCTACCTTGTTTTTCAAGATCGCAGGTCTGAATGAGACCGTTGTACAAGAATACATTAAGGAAGTAGAACGAATCTCTCACAAAAATCATTGCTCCAAATTTGAATTCGCGAGGAGCGAAGAAGAGTCTGCAGAGTTGTTTTCGACAAGAAAGAATTCTCTGTACTTGATGTTGGACTATGCTTATAACGAAATAGATGAAAACGCCAAAATGTGGATTACGGACTTTGCTGTGCCACTTTCCAAACTTGCTGCAACACTTGAAGAAATAGACAAAGTAGCGTCAACATATCCTTTACCTCATATGGCACTAGGCCATGTTGGAGATGGCAATATCCACTATGATGTCTTTTACAAGCCCGGAGAGTATGAGATTGCCAAGAAGTTGGTCGCTGAAATGAATAGAATAACGCTAAAAAACGAGGGAACATGTTCCGGTGAACACGGAATTGGAACCGGTAAGAGGAAATTCTTGGAGGACGAATTGGGAGTTGATGCCATAGATCTAATGCGTAAGTTGAAAGTAGCACTTGATCCGAAAAGGCTGTTGAATCCAGATAAAATTTTCAAAATTGATCCCTTGGACCCTAGTGGTGAATAAAGAAATGGAGTCGAGAAGCAGCTACGTTATTTATCTTCTATATAATTTTGACATGTCTTCCATATCAACTTAGGGCTCTCATACTATAAACATTCATAATGTTTGCTCATTTGGTCAGTGATTTTGATCCAAAATGTTCATCTGCAATGTGGTTGACAACTATCCAGCCAAATGAATTCACGAACCTTCGGCGGACAATAATGTTGTTATGAGAGTCTGGATGTAGCTCAACTACTACTTTCCTCCAATCCATTGTCTCTTGCCATAACCTGGCGATTCTTTCCTCTTTTACATGTACGGAATAATTAGGATATATTATCTTCTTGGCAAGCTTCTTATGTTTGTAATGAATTTCCGGCAACTCTTCTGGGGTGTACATTTTGTCGTGTATAATTCTGTCTGACCTGCTGGAAGGATCCACTAAATAAGAATACTCTGGTAGTGGCGCTGATATTGTGCTCACAGCAGATATTAAAGTGTTTGCTTTTCTCGGAGGTCTGAAATCAGCCGAAGAGTCAGAATTATTGTTCGCCTCGCTACTAGCTGATTCTATAGAACTGTTTGTTTGCGTTCGCACGTAAGACTTGTATTTTTCCTTCTTAATAAGCGCTTGAGGTAACATCCATTGAAGGAAAGATCGCTTATCTATAGAACTTTCAGGAATTTCCCCCGTTTTTGGTCCTCCTTGTTCATCCTTATCCTGATTGGATTGCGTATCGTCGCTTTCATTTCTAGCGGTGTGGACATCGCTTAATCCCTTCCAGTCAAGATACAATAGAGCAGCAGTTCTTAAGGGAACGATACCATCAAATGCGACATTAGCATATACGGTTCGATGTTTGAAACGTTGGAAAATTTCAAGAGCAGGATCCTTTGGTAGAATCTCTAATATAGGTTTAGCTTTGATTCTTTCGTGGTGTTCCTTGCTATTAACTATACCTTTTGACGGGAGAAAGAAGTTGCGTTTCAATGTCAGGTCCCTGCCAGTTTGCCCCAACGCCCCTATATCTAGCAAAGCAGACACATATTTTGGAAAATCTCCAATAACTCCGAGAAAAGGACTGGCAGCTGCCACGAAGTTGACTGGTGTCAATCCTATTTCTTTGTCAAATATATCTGGGCGTTCAACAGATATATAATGAATTGCCATTGCCTGCACCGGCCCACCTAAAGAATGACCGACAAAAGAGATTTTTGATAAGTGATATTGCCGCTTTAGTTTGTCCACGGTATCTATAATGTAGTCCGCCAATTTAAAACCTAAATTTTTGATACCTTTGTATGACTTACCCACATTGCCCGGAAACCCTCTTATAACGAGGTTGTCATTCTCGTCATCTGGCAATGAATTAGCTGCTCGTTCAATAGTATCTTTAAGACAGAGCATGTCACCGCCAATTGATGAAAAGATACCATGTGTGATTATTACAAGATGTACTGGCTTCTCTGGAAAAACGGGCGGTAGGTTCCAGATCTGTTCGGTGTCAAGCTTTGAGAATTTGAACGCTCCCGTCTGCTCCACTTGTATACTCTTATCTTTCTGAGCATGTTTTGCAACATTTGGTGTCGTGGCTAAAGTTAGAACGAAAGGAAGTTTTGCGATAGTTACTACAGTGAACTGAGCTATAAGATCAATATTCCAGCCATAATAAGAAGAGCCATTGATCTGAGAGTTTGAATTGAAGTAGAGTTTTGTCTCAAATGTTTCGTCTGGCTTTAAATCACTAACAAAGTCAATTTTATCCCCTGTAAATTCTTTCCTTTCATCGTAATTGACAGGCACCACGTCGACATAAATTGAATATGGTCCGGTAAGCCATACCGGCCGTACCAATGCACTTTCCAAATTTCGAACCTCAAGGTAAAGAGTATCTTCTGTGAGCTCCACATCACCAGCTAACAGCTCATCCTTATTTATAACCACCTTCCAACGGTTTACCTCCCCAATTCCAAGCGATCCAGATTCTCTCAAAAGAAGAACACCGCTGTTGGACGGACCGATATCATTATCACCAGTCAGCTTGATAGCCATATTATCATTTGATTGATTTCACAGTAAAATCGTCTCAAAGCTTCCCAATTACCGTGCTGTACCTGGTATAAGGTCTGCTATCACAGTCTTGAAGCTCTTTGCGTATTTGCCGCTTTTTTGCCTTTAAAGGTTATTGTTTTGATTTTGAGATGATTAGTGAATCTTCTTAATAACGTTTTTAGTAAAGATATAGGTTTTCAGTAAATCCATCAATTATAAATATTAAAGGCAGCTATATCAAAGAGGTCAGTACTGGTTGATTGTCATTGAGCGCGAGCAAATCTGAGTATTCATTCCACTCTGCGCACAACAACAAAACAATGAAGGACAAAGTCGGAGACGCTTGTCGATTAGAAGATATAATCACGAACCTGTACAGGTTGGAAACCGTCCAGAAGATCAACTACCATCAGTACATTCCTGGTAAGACGGATAACCAATGGTCAATTCAAGCAGAACTATTTTTGAGGAGAAAGAACCCTAAGGTATTTGCAGCACTCTTTTCAAGAGAATTGTGGTGTTTTAGTATCAATGACGACCCATTGCCAGAGTTAAATTTCGAGCAGAATAGCGAACAAGAAGTACCGCAACCAGAGAGAAAGGGTCACTTCACGCCCGAGTTTTCCAAACCTCACTTACCCACCCCATATGCGATCTTTATGAAGGCTCTTAGGCGAATGATATATGTCAATTTGACGCTATCCTCAAATGAAACCATCGTACCCTTTGGAAACTCGTGCATCTTCCAAGAACCATCTACATCAGCGACGAAGATACTACACTTTGACCCACATCTGTTCGAGAACGGAGACTTGACAGTTGCTATTTGCCTCAAGGATTTGAGACTTTTCAAGTTGAAGGCAGAGACTCTAACACCTGAAGTGGCTGTGTATTTAGCACCGTCTGGAATCAGAGTTTACTTGCCCTCCACTGATTTAAATAAATGTTACGTTCCACCTCCTCAAAACTCCCAGATGTTTTTGAAAACACTCTGCATATCTCATGGAATAGACCTACGCAATTTGGAGGATTTAAAATGGGTTAAGCTTATTCCTAATGCTAATCATTTAAATGGATTCACCCCAACGATATCTCAATATCTTGACGAGCCAAATGGCAATAACTATGTTATCTGGCCTGCGTGCCTTTGCTATGTACAAACTGCTATTGATGTCAAAAAGCCCCAGCAAAATGGGTCACCACGGTCTGCACAACTCGAACTAGATGACTGTTTTGATATGATAGACGGATTCATACAACTCAAGCTCACATCGGCATACAGAACACCTGGAACTTCTGCAGGAATAGGAACGGTAACAGGGCACAATCCACTAAGTACTGGAGGTGTGTTCACTGATCAATTTCAAGGCTTCAGTAAACACTCAGTCAATACAGGAAATAATGTACCGTCAACAGGAGATAATGGAAAATCATCTCCAGAATATTCAAACGACCCAAATATGACACCACTACGAGATAACAAAACCCATAGACAGAACTTTCCCGCGGAGCCTTACGGTAGTACTGGTTTCATAACTACTCCCATAATAAATGAGAATATAACACCTACCGTCGATGATATTATAACAGAAACACCATCCGTAAAACCTCAAAATGATCTATGGAATGATAAAAAGGATGCGGGGAATAATGAACCCAACAATAACACAAAGAGTCTCTCAGTTAATAGTAGTGAAGCTAAGACAGGTTTTGAAACGGGTTTCGAGTCTTCAGCCCAAAACCCATCTTCTGGGAACCCCGAAGACGTAGACTTCGATAAGGAGCTATTCGGAGAAGATAGTGACGAGGACGTAAACTCGAAAAACAATATCGACGAAATGGCTTCGGTAAAAGAAATAACGGATGAGATGTTCGATTTAGCAGAGGATGATGATGATGTCGATGGATTGACCAATGATTCATCGAAATCAGAAAATGCTGGCTCTAATGAGTTTCCAGGTGCTAATGAAAGAAAGACTAGAGTAAAACGTACTTATCTGGACATTCCTGTGGATGTGATAACAATTGAGAAAACTCCTTCCTTATATGAAGATCCAGGAGCACCTCTACCGATTGAGACTCCGAAGGATCGAAAGAAGAGTATCTTTGCACCACTAAACTTCAATCCTATCTTCGAAAGTAATGTCGATAACAAGTACAAAAATGGAGGCAAGTTCTCCGTTAATTCGAATTTCAATGAAGAGCCGGTACAGTTTGGAATAAGCACGAGCAACGTATCAAGTTCAGAAGATGAAGATAGTGACTTTAGCCCCTCAGATTTTAATAATAATGGTGTGTTTGCCGGAAAGGGTTTAATCTACGACCCAAGAGAGAATGATATGCCAATCATCGAACCTGCTACATACGAACCTATGCCAAAGGACACTTTACCTGAATTAATCAATCCTCCTTCTGCTTCTAAAGATGATTGTGCCGCGTCATCATATAACTTGATGGGGTCATTGATGGAGAAACCTATAAAAACTAATGTTGAAGCCATCTGGAAGCCAGGTTCAAATAAATCAGAGAAGGCAGAGCTCGTGACGAACCAAAAAGTCGGTGGTAATGGCCCATACACTAGTAGTGCCTCGAATCCAAACAACACGACGTATTTCGAAAACACCCCCTCACTGGGCCCCGAGACTTTATACGACAATTCCAAACCCGCGAATATTCTTTCGGCTATTGAGCCCGAGCTTAAAAGCGAACAAGGCACTCAGACAGCAGAACAAGGACAGTCTGAATCTTCCAGAATTCTTCCTTACCTTTTGAGGCATATGCCTTTATTCTCATTGCCTGATGCATTCCTTTGCAAGAACCCATCTTTGCCTCCTGGGAAAGATTTAGAGGATATTTTAGATATATTGACTGACCAGATAGTCTTCAATAACGACATGTTTTCTGATGAAGGCGTAAAAGATTCTTATTTCAAGGGCATCAAAGATTATTCTGTTGGCATTGTAAGTGATACAATGAAGTTACTTTTTGGTAGTTTTTCAAAATTGCATGGGAATGAGATCATTGATGACATCTTTTATCTACCTGAACCCTCGGTATTTGTCAAGAAGGCAGAAGACACAATCAAAATAAAGAGCTCCTCGTGTTACTTCTCTGAGTACCTCAACTTGAAACCTAATCGTGGAGTTAAGAACTTCAGAGCCTTGGCGCTGACTACTGAGGCCAAAAACGACTGCATGTCCTTTATTTCGCAAATGTCCCAGACGTATTCAAATCATGAGTTAGGATTCTGCGAGTTGACGAAATTGACTAATGAAGATAACAAAGGTCTCATATATTTGAAGAATTTTAATCAAGACACTCTACTACTTCTTTCCGCACAGATCGTGTCGTTCTGCTCCACTGCTCTCTCCAATATCAAAAACATTCCATTACTTATTTTGCTTCCCATAAACAGGCTCTCATTAGCTGACTGTATATCAATGATCTTGAAATTTCATGTTATCAGAAAAGAGGTGAAATCGAAGCTACCGAAAGCAGAAGTTCTTTTGCGGCTGGTGGACATAGATTTCCTCAAGAATCCCCTAACGTCAACCAATGCGTATACTTCTCTATGTGTTGCAATCTACAATAGTTTGCCACCAAACAGTACTAAAGTAACGTCCCTTACAAACGATTTACCGAAGCAGATCGAGTTTCGAACGCTGAAGAATACCTCTTTGTCGATATACTATGACAACTACATTCATTTGGCCTATCTGAGAAGTATCGATCGGGAATGGTTATGCGCTGCGTGGTCTGACACAAAAGGAGTAGAAAGCTTTGTGAAAACGTGGTATGTGGGCAACTCGAGGACTCGATTTGAACAGGTATGCAATGAAATATGGAAAATAACCTTGCAGTTGGCTTCTAAAAACTTCGGTAATGTTTGTCTAGTGTTGACCAGGCTAGATAGTGTTCTTCCAGATGATGAATTGATTCACTGGAGGCGACTATCAGTAGCAACAAAAGATCTTCATCTTGCTGTTGTCTGCGTAGGAGATAATACCAAATTGTCCCTTTTCGACGAAGATAAAACCTATCCGACGTTTAAGCCTTTCTTCAGGTCAAAACAGAATGTGCAAGGCAAAGGGACAGACAACATAGACGATTTCGAGATAATCAACATAGACGAAGAAGTTCATGGAATAATATTCAGCAATCCACTACAGTTAGCAAATTCTCAACATAGATGCGCGATTAAAAGTGGTGCTTTGATCCGTTTCGCAAAAAGCGAAGGAGATAACTTCATTGACAAATTCGAAGTGAACCTTTTGAACTGTCCTCACGCTGATAGTTCCACTCTATTGAAAGAAATCTTGAAACAGTACCGGAACCTAGCAGGTCTAAACGCCTGGTTTGGCGTATCATACGGAAGTGACAACTACATGCCATGGCATGTAGTTGCTGTAAAGCATGTAATGAACTCAATTGTGCATGTTAAAGGCTCATTCGAGAAAGAAACCTACGTCATAGATTAGCACCATATATATGATAGTCATTATTCATAGCGCTTGAATATCAATGTCAAATCCTTAAGACCAACAGAAGATTTCCCACTGCTTTTAATTGTAAACAGAAATTTATGGAATCTATCGAACCTTTCGGAAGGATGAGAAGCGACGATCAACTTCCCCAATAGTAATATACAGAAGTCCAATTGCATTCTTCTTTTCGAGTTTGGCGAACGATTGAATGCTGCAAATTTACCCATTCCTCTAAGCAAGATCGTCAGTTCATTAGTAATTGCATCCACATCAGATAATTTGCTTACGATCTTGAACTTCCGTTTTGACTCGACACTGCTGAATGCTTTATTTATTATTTTTTCAATGAAAGTTGCTAGTATATCTCGGTCCTCTTCAAGATCCCATGTAATTAGGAACTGCTTGAAATTTCCGATTTTCAAATCATTGTATAAAGTGTCGGTTATAGCGTCGTAAAATAATTCGTGAGTGAGTGGAGGACTAACTGGAATATTTTCGAAACTTCTGATTGATTTTAGAAATAAACAGAGAATATCTTTCCTCAGACACATTGAGAGTTCCATTCTGAGATACTCATTCACCTGAAATTGGCAGGAATACAGGTTTGAGCCCGAATTGTCGTCCGGCAAAGGACAAACAGGATACAATACGGGGGACTCAACACATCCAACAAACAGATACTCCAGAAGACCCTTCAAGTGTTTTTTTTTATCAACAGCCAGCAATAATCTGTAGACAGGTGAGTGTTTGGTGCTAACTTCTTTAGCATCCATAAAATATCCTTGGCGGAGATCGTAGATTGAAAACAGTAATTTGAATATCAGTAACCACGTCCGGGCTAGCTGCTCGTTACTATTGCTACAATTAGCATTAACACTGTTGCTGTTGTTAACAACGTTATCATCAGAACTACTTGTATTGTTGTTGTAGTGCATGGCCGAAAGCGCCCAGCATAGCGAATTCCAAAATGACCCTTCTTGTGACAAGATCAATTGCAACATCGGTGTTTTAAATACCATATTGCCATCTTCGATGAGGTTGATATAAGAACCGTACAACGGTTTCGCAAAAAGAGGAGAATCATCATAGAAGGAAGGCGATAGATATTTAAAAGGTCGTCTCGGCGTTGTACTACTATTACGATCGTTGATGGGGTCCAGTATTAATGCTCTTCCATTTTTAGGCTCTATGCTATCAACGAAATAAAAAAACTGGCATCGCAGTAATTCCAAGTCGTGAAGGTCATAGACACTCGTATCGTATTCATGCAAAGCATTCACTAGCGTTTCTAAAAGTCTCAAACACCTATTCGATAACGATTCTCTTCCATTGTCGAATGGATCTGCTTTTCTTATGAGAGTTCCCTTATTATAGTCTCCAATTGAAGCTACAGTAAAAAGGACCGTAATTACTTCGCTAGGGATTACAGGTAGTACCTTTCGATTAAGGTATTGCTCGCAAAGGTAAAGAACCATATCATACCTCTCATTAGAGCAAAGGGAGTTCCAAATCTCAAAATCAGATAAATGCTTTTCCGTTAATTCAACATAATATTCGGGTTTATTAAGTTGATTTGGCCCCAAATCATAGGTATGGCTGCACGTTGCCATAGTATTCGCTGCTGTGTGAACGAAACAGCACCATATGAACCTGTTTTTTCTCGAGTTGCCAAGCCATCGCCATTAAAATAACAACAGACCACTGTATTTCACTGTTGCATTCGTAATGATGGTTCATTTGCGATGATTTCTGTTCGAGTTTCGTTACCTAAACGGACGTATCAAAAAATCGAAAACTTTTTTCAAAGCTCATCGCCCGTTTAGACTTTTGATATCGTGTTGATGCACAAATCTAACTTGGAAACCTTGGGCAACAAGTACACTTGCAACACATATCATTAGATTTGACGCTTACTGCTGTTGAAATTCAGGAGGAATTTGAACATAGAACGGAAAATCGGCTGAACTCAGCGTTTACCAGGAACCTACACAACTTAATATGTCCATTGACGAATACGCTATTGAATTGAGAGGTGCTTTGCACCAATATCCAAACTTCCCACAGGAAGGTATCTTATTCGAAGATTTCTTACCAATCTTCAGAGAGCCTCATTTATTCAAGAAGTTGATTGAGTCGTTCAAAATCCATCTTCAAGAAACTTTCACAGACAAGAAGATCGATTATATTATTGGTTTGGAGGCTCGTGGATTTTTGTTTGGTCCAGCTCTAGCTCTAGCTCTTGATGTTGGTTTTGTGCCAGTGAGAAAGCAAGGTAAATTAGCAGGTGAACTTGTGCGCGCCTCTTATGTCAAGGAATATGGTGAAGATGTTTTCGAAATCCAAGCTGAAGCTATTCCAGAAGGGGCCAATGTCGTCATTGTTGATGACATTATTGCAACTGGTGGTTCCGCTAAGGCTGCTGGGGAATTGATCTTGCAATTGAACGCAAACATTTTGGAGTTCTGTTTTGTTATGGAATTAGACTTCTTGAAAGGTGCTTCAAAGTTGCAAGCACCATCTTTCACCCTGTTGAATGGCCAAGAAGAGGCCCTTTCCAAATGATTTCCTCTAAACCACAATTCCTAAAAACTTAAGAAGCCTCTTAATTCTTTGAAATTTTAATTGAGTTTATAGAAGAAGGATTAAGCGGTATGTGTCACTAGTTGGGGGATAATTAGCCCATTTGTATCATTACTGGAGGTTCTATCATTTTTAATTTGACTAATTACATTGTACTTTGTAGAAATACTTATGTAAAAGGTTAATCAGATATCTTATCATGCAAGTCATATGGGCTATTTCATCTTGTATAGTGTACGGATTCTAACTTTCTGATTCTACCCAAAATTGGAGGACAGAATATTGATTCATCAATGACATCTAGTACTGTGCTAATGAAATAATCCCCAACGCTGCGATAAGTCCAAGAGACACTGTTTTCGGGAAGTACAAATGATTCCACACGTAGCCTATTGAAGACGTTTTCCATGTCATCATAATTAATGCTATAGCCGGGAGGTCTTATACTCTTCAAAGAAATGATTTTTGCACCAGGCTTCAAATTTTGTACGATTCTTTCAACTTCTTTGTTTAATGGAGCATCGAAGATAAAGTTGTTGATTAATATAACATCGCACTGTGGTATCAAATCGTTTACTCTCTCGTTGTTCACAAAGCTGCTTCTTAAAGACAGCTCGATTTCAGGAAGATTAATTCCCCACAGGTCGGATCTACTCTGTAGTTCTTTGAGCTGCAACTCTGCCATATCGCTTGCCGATTCCATAATCTCACAGCCGAAGCTCAATCTACAGCCGAACTCAAGAGAGGCTTGAATAACACAGTTTCCAACACCGGATCCAAGATCCATGAATATGCTATTAGGATTCAGTCCACATTGTTTGTATACCTTAGAGAGAAAATTTGGCATCAGTTCACCATAAACGAAGTTACTGAAACTTGTATAATTCTTCAATTTTCTGGCATTAGGATATATGGCTCGTGTGTAACAGGTGTGTAGAATAGAATGTATGAATGACACAGGTATTTTGGTGTTAGATTTTAAGGTTTTAATTATAAGATCCCTTGGGATTTCGGCAACCAACTGGTTGAATTTGCGAACAGCGCGTTCAAAAGATAGACCGTCTGATTCTTCGAAAGCATTGTTTAGAGATCGTACTAAATTTTGTCCCCTTGGCTTGTAGGCATCGGGGAAATACAATAGTACAGCAGACTCGATACTTTGTCCAATCTCAAGAAGTGGATTATAGTCAAATTTCTGAACCTGAGAACTTATCAAGTATTTTTCCTCTTCATCAGGAAACAATATAGATTTTAGTGGAGTTAATCGAGCAACATCCTCAGCTTCTGTGAAAATCGTCGAAGGAGTGATTTTCCGTTCAAGAAACCTTGAATTTTCGGCTAGGGTTATGTTAAAGAATGATTCCCGAGGGCTGAATTCAACGTCGATATTTTGAAGAAACATGCACTCCACCAATTTGTTTTGTTCGTCAGTAGATAATTTTTTGTTTCCAGGTTTGGCTGTTGCAGCTCCTTTTTCTTGGTCAGTGACACACTTTCTTGGGACTTTCTTGAGTAATTTGTGCTGAGATGAAGAAGGTTTGACTGGTTTCCCATTGGGAGCCTTGGACTGTTTGGCGCTTTTCTTCGGCACTTTAGAAGCAGCTTTGTTGTTAGGAACTTGACTTGCTCTTTTTGTTTTCCTTTCGACTTTGTCCTTGCTGGCCTTTCCTCTTGGCGAAGTTGTATTGCTCTTCAATTTACGCTTTTTCGGTTTTACTGGCTGTGTATCCTTATCCTCTTCACTATCCGCTCGTGAAGGTTTTCGACGCTCTCTTAGAAACGTTGTCGGAAGGAAGAACTCACTTCGTGTGTCATATTTCATAGACTCTTCAATCAATGCCATGGTGCTTTTCTTCATACGAGTGGCTTTTACGTCACTTCCGTTCATTGGGGTATTCTCCCTGGTGTTGTCCACCGATTGCATGTCTGAGAATATAGACCTATCAGATCCTGTGGACTCGATTGACATTTTCTTTGAACGGCAAGGACTTTTTCGTTAAGCCACTTGAAACTACCTTGTATACCACTGCAATTCCGTATGTCCGATGGACCGTTGCCAATTTGTTGACACTCACTTCAATTGCCTTCTGAGCTTCACAGAGTTGACACGTTTCGGTCTAGTGATGAATGTTTTCTGCAGTTCATCTTACTTTTGAATTCTTAATATTAATGTTGAAAAAAGTCCTGATATGTGCTACAAGTTGATATGGGGTTGAGAAATGTCAATATATGTACATACCTCTAAAAAGTTCTCTAAAGGACACGTTTCATAAGCGTCGCATTAAGTCTGACTGAGCCTCTCATTAGCCTCTGATACTTCTTGTAATGAAGATCCGGGAACTACGCTCCAATCAATCATCGGTTCTTTATTCTCATATAAAAATTCATTAATGGTTTTGAAGTGCTTGTTACCGAAGAAGCCTCTTGATGCAGATAGTGGAGATGGGTGTACGGACTTAAGTATTTTGAAATTAGCTGGGACTTGTCTGGCCCTCTCTTCCACGAGTTTTATCGCGTTGTTGCCCCAAAGCAAGAATACTATTGGTTTTCCGTTTTTAGTTCTATCATCGATCAAAAGATCGATAGCTCTCTTGGTGAACTGTTCCCAGCCTTTCTTGGAATGGGAATTCGCCGAATGCGCCTTCACAGTGAGACTCGTATTGAGCAGCAGTACGCCTTGTCTACTCCACGACGACAGGTCCCCGTAAGAATAATTGACTTTGAAATCCGAATAGTTATTCAATTGTAATTCCTTGTATATATTTTTGAGAGACGGAGGAGCTGGAGTTGGACTTCTCACACTGAATGCTAAGCCATGCGCTTGGTTGAAGTTATGATACGGGTCTTGCCCGATAATAACCACTCGGACGTCGTCGAAGTGTGTTAGTCGCGTCCACGAGTAAACGTCTTCTGCAGGTGGGAAAATGGTGCAGTTCTTCTGTTCAGTCACGACAAACTCTTTCAACTTAAGAAAGTAAGGCTTCGAGAACTCTTGTCTCATCTTGATCAACCAAGACGCGTCAATCGTGTCCATTTCCATATCTAGCAAACGCATTTTCTCTTCTGGTACACTCTGTATAATCGCGTCTCTGACCTTGACTTCATCTTCTTCAACCGGAAAATCACTCCCATCTTCAGAGTTTCCGTCAACCTTAGCTTGTGGATTGGTCAAGCTTGCCTTTGCAACGGATCCGCTATTTACAGGCTTCTCAGTCTTCTTAAAGAAATCGGTGACTAGAACCTTAGTCTTTTTTACTGGCAATTGAGCCACCTCTTCGCCATTCCTTTTAGCAGCTGTCATCTCAGATAACCTCTTCACAGATTCACCGTGGGTAATATTGAACGATGAACAAAAAACCCCCTGGCAATCCAATCAAATGGATATCTCCTGTGTTGATTTTTTCTTTATCTCATCTTCATGTTAGGAATAGCTCATGTTAACTAACTGGCAAAAATCAAAACCTTGAAAATTAAGGTTAAAGGCTAATCTGTATGTAGACATTTCATTTAGTCAGAATCTCATTCTATGGAACGTCTGGCGTGAAAGCACTTGAACAGAGGACAAGTAGGGTACTGAAAGAAGAGGAGTGGCTGTTATTGGAAGAGAAACAAAAAAGTTCATTCATCCTGTTAACTATTGAGTTTGTGCTCTAAATCCATTAGTGATATCTAAACGAACTTGCATCGCAATCCCCTTTTCTGGTTTAGAAAAACGTTTTAGCTTATAAAGAGGCATATTTCCTTTACAGATATCTGACTTTCGAAGAGTTCTATATACTGTATTTGGATTAAAACTTTCAAACTGTTGCTATTCTCACAAATAAGACACCTGTCTAAGTCGGCCCATGTTATGTCTAACCGATCATCTTTGAAGAAAGCTGCGACAACTTCAAATACAGTAGCATCTTCATCAGCGGCCCCGAAAGACAACAAAGATCTAGCTGCAGTTTCTGCTGATGGTGAAAAAAATTACGAGGCGAACGCTGAAAGAAGACCCAGCTCTTCTTGGTCAGTCTGGAACGCTAAACGAGAATCCGAAACTGGTTTTGTGGATCAGTCGCAAAGATCATGGTGGCGGAAAGCTTCGTTTGCCTCAATGGGGCTGACGGGTAAAGATCAGATTGGCGAAGAGAGCGTACACTCAGTCGATCAAAAAATTATTGCCAATAATCAGACTACAGCTCCCTCGCTTAGGGAGAACAATGATACTACCGATCAAACTTCCAGCTCGAGAACTCCTTGGCTGTTCTGGAACAAAAAGGATGAGACGAAAGAAGCTCTACGAAATAAAAGCCCACCACTGACTTCGAACGAGTTGATTGTAGGGGACACTTACGGCGCCATTTTATTCAAGACAAGATCTGAAGAAGAGACATCCACGGATGCCGGTGCCTTAAATTCGAATGAAGCTGAGGGTCACAATTTTAATCTATTAGTTCCTGATTTCCATTCCTTGCCAAAAGCTTCAATCATAAAGTCGATATACTCTCAAATTACGAAATTAGGAATGTTGTGGGATATGAACAAGACCAATGCTCCTAAGCCGAGCTCGCTATACAGACGAGACCCTCAAATATCGTTAAACAAACTCTCGGACGGAAAAACAAAACCGGTCAAGGTTTTAATCATAGGAGTTCACGGTTTCTTCCCAACAAAAATGATTAGGCCGTTGATCGGTGAGCCAACCGGAACATCTATGAAATTCATTTTGGAAGCAGAGACTGCCGTGTCAAGATGGTTCCAAAAGCATGATACCCATGCAGAGATAAGCAAGATTGCCTTGGAAAAGGAAGGGAAAGTTTTAGATAGAGTGGAATTCTTTTTTGATGTGTTGAAGAGATGGATTAATGAAATAAACAGCGCAGACTTCGTCTACTTTGTCGCACATTCACAAGGTTGTCCTGTAACAATAATGTTACTTGCAAAATTGATAGAAGCTGGCATCATCGATATAGACAATATTACCACATCCGAGGGATCACCAATTTCAATAAATTCAACTGAGAAGAAAAAAATCATAAGCATTCTAGCGATGGCGGGAATCAACAATGGCCCGTTCTATGGTGCTGACCAAACATTTTTTGTCAAAGCTTATTCTGCAATTGAAAGCGACTCCTTGAAAGAATTGTTCGAGTTTCAGAACTTTCATTCTGTGCTCTCACAAAAATTTATTCAAAGTTTGAGGATATGCATAGCAAGTAATGTTAAAATTGCATTCGTAGGTTCAATCAACGATCAGTTGGTTCCATTATATTCATCTACTTGCCAGTTTGCCCATCATCCAAATATATTCAAGGCAACGTTTGTTGATAAAGATTCTAGAACTCCTGCATTTATCACTAGGATTGTCAGCATCGCAAACCATTTGATAAATTTAGGTTACGATGATCATAGCATAATTAAGGAAATCAGTGCGTCATTGGCTGGTACATTGACAGGTGGTGGGCACTCAAAGATCTACAATGAAGGACAAGTTTATGAGTTGGGTATTCGATTCGCTTTAGAGACAACTGATCTACCCACTGAGGTTCCTGTGATTTACAAAGGCTACGAAGTGGATCAACTAGGATCGAATCCTTATCATTTGCCCTGGTGCATGCGCGGCTTACTTTACGAAACTGGAGTCCATTTAGGAAAAGAAGAAATTGACATGTTATTTAGTGAGTTTGAACAATGGGATCCTGAGACTAAACAGCTAAAGAACGTGAAGTATAGATTGAACGGTCTAAAATCCAAACTATGACAGTCCCATGCATGAGTTTCATCATAATAATGCATATATTTGATGTATCGTTTTGTTTTCGCCCATACGTAATGTGATAATATCTCTATAAATTTGAAAACCTACAATGTTGATATATCAGTAGGAATATTTTCAGCGTCAGTCATACTTTGAACAGGCCCTTCATCTTCGTAATTTTTGTTTTCATTTCCTCATCCTGTAGTGCTTCTTCGTCGGAGTTTCCTAGGACCTCGTTGATCTCTATCTTCTTGTTTGATAATTTACGTTTTTTCTTAAACTCTGTCGAGATATCTTCTGCTACTTCATCTACTTTATATCTTGCATCATTGTTTGGTTTCAATGAATTCAGGAATAACACATCATCAGTTCGATTCGCGGTATCATCAGTTTCATCGTCAAACAATGTTGCTTGATTGCGGTCTATGACTTGCCTCAGTCTCGAAGGTTGTTTCTCAAACGATCTGCTCCGTTCGTTTTGAATTGGAGACAGTAAATGAAATTTCACTCTCTCAATCTCATCTGATCCGGATTCAGATGACTGGGGTGTTTTTTTCCTTAATGCTGCCTTAGCACTCGCTAATTTTGTTTCCAATAACGCTTTCTGTGTCTTATGCAACCTTTTTGCATTTTCAATCTCTTTTTCTTTCACTTGTAGATCCAGAGAGAGTTGTTGCAATTGGTTTCGAAGCGAAATGTTCTCTCTTGTGAGCATCAGATCAGATAAGTTATTTTGTTTGGCGTTTGTGTTAAATATTTTTTCACATTTTAGTACAGATTGATAGTATTCAGCAACCAATTGAAGCGGAGTACCCATTTCAATATGTATAAGGATAATTTTTTCGTTACACTGGCTGGCCACTCTCGACAATTGAACCGGTTGGTGCCTCTGTTGCGTTTATACTTCTCTGTTAAAGATCGATGAGCGATGATTTGTTTAATAAATCCTTTAAAAATGATAGAGAATAATAATAAATGAAAATTCAAACCTTTAAATTTGAACAATGGCTGCACAACTATATAGGACAACATTAGTAAACAAATTCTGAGAAGCACTGATTTCCGCTAGGTAAGCAAGGCTCACGTTGCATTGGCTATTTGATAAAGGCGTGTACTAGGTCGAACAGAGCATACTTGCCCTTTAAAGCCTGAGATGAGGGTTTGGTTGTTTGCCTTCTTTTTAGAACTCTTGTGCTGTATAACAAATGCAAGCACGTTAACAGTTGAAGAGGTGTCGAAATTCAGAGACCAAGACGGGATAATAATAGTCAAAGATGACAACTACGAGCTTTTAGGTAAGGGCCTACGAGAGTTTTATTCTGTTGTGTTTATAACCAGCGATAAGCCAAACGGTGAAGGCCAAGCGTGCGATCTCTGTGCAGAATTCGAACCGAACATGAGATCTGTCTCTAATTCGATACTACAGCAGCTTCCAAAGGATCAGAGCGATAGGGTGTTCTTTTTCAAGATCGACTTAGCTGATAACCCCGTCTTTGTAAAAGAATTTCAAGTCAGTAAGATACCTTTCTGTTTGGTCTATCCTCCGCAACCAGAACTCACAGCTGATGGACAAGATTTTGCATGGAAACACAGTCCGTTTTACCAATACGTTATTAGAAAAGAAAACATGAAGCAACCAATTCATTTTGGTGATTTTTTGGCCAAGATTTTAAACGTTTTCATCTCAATTGATCAAAAGTTTGAATATGATACATTCGCTCAAGCGTTCTTTGCATTCGTCATAGTATTCATATTTTTCAAGAAGAAACTTCTACCGTTGATTGAAAACAAGCCCAAATTTTTCATAGGAGTTGCATCTATCGTCATCATTTTGATATCGATCTCGGGCTATCACTTCACATCCATTCACCATATCTCATTTATTGCACAAAATGATAAAAAAGAGATTATGTGGTTCAGCGGTGGTTCACATTACCAATTTGGAATTGAAGTGCTGACGATTTCGATGCTTTACACTGTCATGGGAGGTTTGGCTGTTGCATTGTATATGATCCAATTCAGCAAAAACTTGGATAGGACTAAAAAAGGTGGTCTAATAATTGCCATTGCATTAACGTTGTTGTACATTTCCATGTATTACCTATCCATTGTCAGAATCAAAGACCCTTCCTATCCTTATGGATTTATATGAACGTGTAAGAGTGATAGATTTTTTTTACGCAATAATATTTCGATATATAGAGTAAGTGTGATTGTAAAGCTTGTAATACAATCAAATAGATATTCCAAAAAAAGAGGATGCAATTATATTAAGATAGAATCTATAAAGTTGAACGATGAATTTTTACAGATCATTGCTGATTCAATTATGTTACGCGTGTAAACGAATACACGGAAATATGGTTGTCACATTGACTCAAGGTTTGAATTTTTTCCTTTTCTAATGAAATGTAAGATATTAATTCGAATGCAATAAGGTTTATAAATGATGAAGAACACGTATGTAATTTATTATTAGTGAGCGTTTTCAACTGATTGGGCTGAAAATCATACGGAATAAGTTGGTGCGGTGTTGTCACCCATATCATCGAGTGCTTGGTTGATAGTTTCCTCCTCTGCGCTTTTGTTGACGATAAAGAACGAACCACATATCAGTACTGCACCCAGCAGGTACAGAACAGTCATTGGTTTCTCTTTGAAGACGAAATCCCCAACCATAGCTAGTGGGATAGTAGTACTTAGCCCCACGGTAACAATCAAAGGAGAGGTAAGAAGCATAGCTTTTGCCCAACAGAAATCCGAAATGAACGTGATGACACAGTTGGCAAGGATGATGGAGAGAATTCTTGGTGAAGAGGGCAACTCGAAGGTTTCCTTACCAGTGAAGTGTAAGATGATTAAAGCAGGCCATAGGAAGACCAAAGTGAAAAGACCCACGAAACCGAAAAAGATCTTCATATTAATTCTTGATTCGTCTTGAACCTTCAACTTTAGCAAAGTCGAATAGACACCGTAGAACAAGGCGCCTGCCAACGCTAGCAGATTGCCGATAATGATGGTGAGGGGGCTAGTGTTGTCGTAATCGATACCGTTGTGGAACTTGTAAGGGATTGCGAAATGAACTTCTGAAGCGGTGACGTAAGAGTAGTCAGACTTGGTGACCATGACGATCCCGATGAAAGAAACGATGCTTCCGAGCACTTTGACTTTGTTCACGGATTCGACATGGCACATCACAGAAACTAGCAAAGTGAAGAACGATGAGGTGGACGATAGAATGGTTTGTGAAGCCACCGAAGTATAGCTCAACGATGCGTTTGTGACCAAGTTGGCCAAGAACCATAGGATGCAGAACTGAGCACTGAGCTTGACCGTTGAACGAAGAGGTAATTTGAACCTCAAGTCGGAGGAGTCCCTGGTCACCAGAGAGCTATGCTCGTCGACCACTGTCGCGGCAGCGTCGTCCGAGTTGGTACTGCTGCTGCTGCCACTCCCAGCCCCAGTTCTAGTACTGTTAGCTAACGCTTGGCCCTCTTCTTCCAGGATAAACTCATCGTGTATGTTCAGTTTCCCTGTGGCCCTGTACTTGTCCCACACGTTCTTGAAAGTGGGCACCAGATAGAAGATGAAAGATGCAGTGTTCACATAAGTGATGAAAAAGGGCTTCCTATACGAGTTGTCCTCGAAGATCATATTTATCAGAAACGATGATAAAACCCATAGTAAAACCACCACTCCTAGTAGTAGCAAACCCAAAGTCCATTTCCTGGACTGCGACCTAGCCGATGCCGCCATGCTTGTGTGATATGGATATGTCTTGCTTGCTTGATGCTGTTGGGATCGATACTGCTTGGATTGAACACACACAAGGTTTCTTTTCCAAAGCACTCAGAACTTGGACATATATATGTTACTTGTATTACATATACTACATATATATATATATATATATGTACAACCAACATTTAAATTTTACACACTTTGAAAATATAATAATGACGACTTTCAGCGTGATTAGGAAATTTTTCAGATGTCAAGTAAACTTCCCACTCCCAACCTAGCAACTAGCAACTAGCAACTAGCAGCTAGCAGCTAGCAGCTAGCCAGTTGGGCAAAACTTGCAGAACGACTCTACCGATTTGTACGACGCTAAGAAACCAAAGAACTGCGACCGGGAATCCTAGCGGCCTGAAACAGTTGGATCGAATCAAGGATAAGCCCGCGTTGCCCATTGGCATCTGGCATTTTGCACAATTCCATGCTTCGATGCTGCCTGCTGTTCTTTTGAGAGGAAACGAAAAAGAATTCCGAGTGACGAAAAAAACTGTGGCTGCTCTCGAGATTTTCGTCGTGTGAGCGATGTGATGCCTGTCAAAGTGTAGCAGAGCGCAGCAGAGCGTAGCAGAGGCCAGGAAAGAAAGAAAGAAACAAGAACCGAGGCTAAACAGAACAACCTTGGGAACGGCGAGTTTTTGGTTGAGGAGGGAGAAGGGGGTGGGGGGGGGCAGGCATTGTTTCCGTGCTCTCACGTGACCGGATGTTTCTTTTCCAGACGTGGTCCCGTGACTTGGGGGCGGATCACGTGTGAAACACGTGATTCTTAACTTGTCCTCCTCAACTCCAACCCGCGCTCGCATGCTTGGTTTGAGTGATACGGGCACGGGATTGCAGGACGCTCGTGGCCTCTGTCTCTCTCTCTTGCGCGCTCGCGCGCAAGAGAGAGAGACAGAGAGGCCTCTCACTCAAGGCTTGAGTGTCCCGTGTGAAAAGCTTTTTGGTGCAGCCAGGGCTCTCTGCCCATCAGAGGAAAAAGTTTAGTTTTTCACTATTACTGGAAACATTTCAAAGGAAATTTATCATAAACACAATTCCTGGCATATAATATGTATTAGATACAGTGTGTGGATGTGTAGTTAGTTTTGTTTACTTTAGTTTACTTTAGTTTGAAGGTAGTTCCAACTAGCTGTTTACTTTACTTTACGTTACGTTAAAAAAGGGGAATAAAAGGAGAAAAGCGAAATAGTAATTTTAGCAACAGATAAATGGCCAGCGCTTCGAAGAGTAACCATGATGCAAATAAGAAGAAAATGTCATTGGAGGAATTCTTCAGTGACAACTCACTAGGGGAATCGGTTTGGAACGAGGAAGAGATTGATCTGAACGCTATCAACACTTCTATCTCGAACACCACGAGCTTGGATGTGTTGAAGCAGACGTCCATCAGGCTGGACGCTGCGGGCGGACCAGGGGGCATGTCGCATGATCATATGCATAGGGGTGGTTTTGGATCGCACCAGCACGAGTCAATGATGAACAACCAGAGGGGTCTCAACTCTCCGCCGTATATAGTGAAATTTGCGAACTTGCCCGCCACGTTTAGTGACTACGAGATTGAGGATTTGTTCAAGGCTAAGAGGGCTCAGTTTGTGAAGTTCAAGTTGTTTTGGGAGTTGAACAAGACTTTGGGCGCTCAGAATGAGCCAACCGCTTTCCAGCGGTTGTTCAAGAGGGGCTCCAAAGTCGCGTTCGTCGAAGTCTACTCGTACAGGGACATGGACAAGATTTTGTCCCAATGGAAGGCGCCCTTGAAAGAGTTGCACAACATCAGAGTCGACATGGCTTCCTTTGAAGATTTCAAAGAGTACATGGATAAGGACAAAGAGATTTCTCCAGAAGAGGATGCCTCGAGACCTTACCACGACCCACAGCAACAGCACGGGTCCGCTGGGACCAGAAACAGATCTTCTGGAGATGGATTGCCTCCTCCACAGGCAGGTCCAACCTCGCCAACAGGTGCCTCTCAGACTTCAAGACGTAAGTCAAACCCATTCGGTAGTGCCAAACCAGTTGACACTCAAACCAAATTGTTGCAGATAGAGCAAAAAGTTGACCAGCTAGGAATTGAGGATACCAAGACTCTAAGGCGTTTGACCATTGGAAGCGATGAAGAAGACCACCACGAAAATGAAACTTCGCAAGAAAAGGGTGACAGGGTTAGAAAGAACTTGCAAATCTTGAAGAGAGAGAAAAACATCGATGATACTGATTCTGAAGCTATCTCCTCTCAACAAGTTCAATCACCACCACCACCAAAATTGGACTTCATGGCCATTATCAAGAAAAAGGAGCAAGTTGAAATCGAAGAACAAAAGATCAAAGAGGACGAAGCGATCAAAGAGAATGCTGCTAGAGAAGAAGAGCTAAGAAGACATGCTCAAGAACAGGCCGAAGAAGAAGCCAGACGTCAAAAAGCTGACGCAAGTGGTGATTACTCAAACGCATCCGGAGGCGAGAATAACGGGTCTGAAGATCATGGTAACTCAAGTTACAACCCAAATTACTCTAACAATTTCAAGTTCAGAGAAAACGACAACAATTACAACAACGATTCTGACAGATACAACCAAAATAATAATCGTCGTGGTAGAGGTAACTTCCGCGGGAGAGGCCGTGGCAATTTCCGTGGCGATCACTCAAACGGTGGTAACAGGTACAACAATTCCGATTCCAACAACAACAACTACCATAGGAAATATGACGATAGATCTCAACCTCAGCAACAATACGGGTTATTTGCTCCAGCAGCTGGTTTCTTGAAGGATCAAAACAGAGGTGGCAGCTCATCCGGTGGTAGAGGCCGCGGCAGAGGTAGAGGTGGTAGAGACCGTGGTGGTAGAGGTGGTAGAGGCCGTGGATCCTCTGCATCTGATTAAAGCCATACCAATTTATGGGGACCAGTGGTCACTGCATTAGTGCAAATGATTGTAAAGGGAAAAAAAGCTAACTTTTCAGTAAACTACCGAGAAATAAGCCGATCAAAAATGACCATGAGGCTGTTTCGTTCAAGTCTGCGACGTACATTTGCGATAATCTGATATTCATCATTACTGAATTGATTTGTTTCTGGTATATCTTGAAGGTTTTTTCACATCACGGTGATTTTTATGTAGGATGACTTCCTAAGGAATACTTTAACCAACAAAGTCTCCTACCCTATACGTATCATTACTCATTATATTTTGTATACTATTCATGTTAATTACATAAACCACTTTGTCATCCCTGGAGGCTACCGCCACTTCTATAGTTGTTGGTTGCACAACATACTTCTACGGAGTATGGGAAAATCTGCGCTCTAGATAGAGGACCCGGCTTACTTCATTAATTGGCAAGTCTGCGACACCGCTGGTTTCATGGTCAAAATACCACTCTAACTCTGAAAGGTTCTTGTATTCAACTATTCTTCCCTGAGTGTCAGTAATGGTTCGAAGGTCATCAAGTGGGACAGTCAATATATCCACGTTATAGGATAACATCCCAACGTAAGTGAAAAGCATTGCCATGAGTACAATACATTGAATGGCAACTGCCCAATACCTTTGGGGCAAAATTTCGTAAATCCCGGCGATGGCTTGCCCTTGTACTACACTTTGTGGCAGTAAACACCAAGCTATTGTGAAGATAAGAACCAAAGTAGTCGACACATATATGGAAAAACCTCCATACTGTCTCTCTTCATTCATAGAGAAACATGAATTGGCAAAGATCAAGTATTTCTCTCTTGTGTAAGAACCTTCTTTAGTCTGAAAACCAACAGACCACTCATTAAAGTGAAGGGTTAGTCATATTTCACTTTTATAAATAGATACCTTCATATAGATGTCTATTCAAGAATTGTGTTATTTTCATTATATTTTGATTTGAAAGAACATCGTATTGTTGTAAGAAAGTAAAGGTTACATAAAGCTATGGAATCGTACTTTGAGTTTTGAGGCTGTGGCAATGAACCGCGCTGGATTTTGCAAGTGTTGACTACATGTAAATGTGGGTTCGCTTTGTCAAGTATTGTATTCCTGAAGGTAAGATTTGAATTTTAGAATTAAATACATACGTATTATTGTGCCAAAGGAGTAAAAAAACATTACAATAAGGAAACATTTCAACATCCGAAAATATATTGTTGAAGTTGCTGCATCTTCCACTTGATGCGCATCGTTGCATAATAGATTATTACATAATGAGATATTGGTTGTTTCCGTTTCTGTTTCCGTTTCCGTTTCTGTGATGAGAGATTGGGTATTCGAATAAATATGGTGATATTAATTTTGCGTTTCCCATCTAGTCAGCAATGCTAATGCTGTTATTATATCAATATGCGATTCATTAAAATGTCGTAAAAGTGCACTGTTTTTTACTCTTGAATTTGTTCTAGTTGCTGTTGCTGTTGTTGATTGGCTAGTTTCCTTTCTTGTCTACCCTTTTTCATAACTTGTTTTAATGCTGTACTATCTAAAGGCTCTAATAACTCGAACGAGCACAATAGGCCTTCACTTACACTCATAACTGCTCCCCAGTTGTCAAATTCACCACAATAATTTGGTGCAGAAAAGACAGTGACCAGACTTCTGTCATTGAAAAACTCGTAACCGTCCTCGACGACCATGTGCGCCCTACAAACCAAATCAAAACCGAACTTGTTCAAAAACTTGTTGATTGCGACTTTATTATAACAGTAAGAGACACCGCGTTCGTTGTCTTCCCACTCATTTGGAGAATCTGTTGGATCCGACCACAAAAGATCATTGATAAGACCGAAGTCGGGAACATCAGTGGGCCTGCTGACGTGTCTAATTTCATCCATAGAGTTCAACACTGGAGACAAACCACCATGAACACAGAAAATTTTACCAGCGACAATCGCAGCTAGAGGCAATGCATTGAAAGTATCGATAAAAGTTTTCCACGTTTTGATATTACAACGTCTTTTACATTCATCGTAGAAACCGTACACTCTAGTAACGTTCGCACATTCATGGTTTCCTCTCAAAAGGAAAAAGTTCTCAGGATATTTTATCTTATAACAGAGAAGTAGCAGGATAGTTTCCAAAGACTGTTTTCCCCGATCCACATAATCGCCTAAGAATAGATAATTGGCCGATGGAGGGAACCCACATTTGGTGAACAACCTAAGTAAGTCAGCATATTGGCCATGAACGTCACCTACGATTTTAACTGGCGGCGAGAGCTCCAACAAAGACGGTTGTGATAGAAAAATTTCTCTAGCCATTTGACATATCTGTGTAATTTCTGAATTTTTCAAAGCAACGGATCTGGTTTTTTTAGCAGAATAACCAGCATCTAACAACTTCTGTATCGTTTCATCGATATCTATTGGTTTAATTGGCTTCTTTTTCTTCGGTTTTCCCTCCGCATTTAATTCTTCTACGTCATTCCCGAGCCCTTCTGGATTTTCGTCACCTCCACCATTTGATACGATTCTGTATTCACTGGTACTGCCGTTGTCGTCTCCCTCCTGACCTGCCGTGGATGAATTGAAATAATCCTGAGCATCAGGATCCGTAGAGTTTAAACCAGGCGAAGCCATTGGAGTACTGTATTGGGCCATTGACATGGAAGATTTTCTACTGTGGGTACTGGATCTGGATGAAGACCTGCTCATCTGGACTGGTGACCCGCTTGAACTGTTTCCGTGATTTGCAACACTGACGCTACTTCCTGACTGCGGCACCTCCAAGTGATGTGCGCTGCCATTCGATCTTCTCCTTGAAGATGAACTTGCACGGCGAGCACCGCTGCGATGGCGGGAAGAAGAAGACTTATAAGATATCGAATCGTCGTTGTCATTTTCGAAGTCATCATCAGTCAACGCATTTTCATTGTAGAGTGGATTGGTGCTGGAGCCCTTCAAAATGGGCGTTTTTGGCGCCATTTGAACCATAGAGGGTGGCAAATCTCCGGACAGAGAGAAACTGGAAGACCTCGGCGTTTTAGGAGTTTGACCATTTCTATCCTCTTCCTTTGACGCGCTCTGGGAGGATCCATGTCGTGACAACGGAAGCGTGCTACTATTCTTTCTGCTCAGAGATGTTTCGGTGTTGGCAGCTGAGAGTTTCGGCGTTCCTGGAGTCGAGGAAGATTGCAGCTGAGATTGTGATCGTTTAGATTTCAGTGACCTGATTGATCTTCCTGATTTATTCGATTGCATGGTATCGCTTTTTTGTAGTTGAGGCGACGCATCGTTCTTTGATATCGACAGACTACCTTTAGAATTGGTTCTTGATTTTAACCCACTCGAAGGATTAACTTCAAGGTTTTTAGCCTTACTTTGCTTTTTAGATGGTTTCGAAGAGGAGTTACCCATAATTGCTTAGTGTTATCTTTCGGTACTTTTTTTTCCTGATTTTTATTTTTGGCAACAGTTTCCTTTGTTAAGGTAAGCGAATTCCTGCAAAAGATCAAGGGTATTCGAAACAGCGACCGACTGTTGTATGTCAATCCAATAATGAACTTGAGTGAATCCAGCAAGGGCGTCAACGAACTTGTGGAAAAAAATTCTTTTCTATTAAGAATAAACTAGCGAGAGCAAAATTTGAGAGTGGGATACGAATTTTCACGAACAACCCAGATGTCGTAACGAAAAAAAAAATAAGCACGATGAAGAACAATAGCTTGATGTATACCAATCCAAAATGCTGATATATCGGTTCTCTTGATAGCAGAATTGTTGTATTCTCACAGGGACAGGCTAAACTTGAGTATCTCGCTGATCACTATATGTAAGGAAACACAATGTAGCAAGCGTGGCTGGTTTGCGAATAAGATATTTAATTCCGGTTGAAGCGATCCCTTAACCAGTGTACCCTAATCTTTTCCTAAGGGCTTTAAGAACTCTCCTTGTGCCTTTTTAATGATGCAAACAATTGTAACGCAGCCTTAATTACGATATCCCTACTTAATGTACCGCTCCTTTAAACGTTTGAGAGTATATACATTTTCAGATTTTTTTTGGACCTTTACGTATCATCATTCTATACGGATTTGATCCATTTTGGACCTTTTTCCTTTTTGTAAGAATACAGTCAATTTGCCCATGAAGATCCTAAGGCAAAGAGGTCAGTATTAGACAATAGCCCAAAGAGAAGCACTTGAGTGGATGCCTGTATGTTTGAGATGTAGAACATATATCTGCATAAATTTTAAAGATGGCGTTGGCATCTGTGGTACTATTCACGGCTCTCTGATTTTACTCTTTCCAGTTTTTCGTCATTTTATTCTGTATAAGCATTTTTCAAACTGTCGTTGATAGGTTTTTTTAAGGTTTCTTTATTTACCAAAACTTGGGTGAATGAATGATTTTTCGATATTTGTAATGACTGGTGCATGATTTGTTGCATTTCTTGGAACTTCAAGTGTTGCATATTGCATATTGCCTAACCGCGTTAGCGTACAATAAGCATAATAGAGCTTTGTGCTGCGATGGACCGGGCTATTCAAGAAACAGATAACGATGCGTTTTCGTGTAAAATAAGTGCGATAACAAAGAAATACCTTCCATCGAAAGAACAGGGAAAGGTTGTTGATTGTGAATACCTTGAAGATATACATTTGGAGTTTTGCAAAGAAATAAAATCCAGGAGCCGAAGAAAATACGGGAATATATCCAAGACGTGCCGCCAGTCTTTCCCCGTGATGAACTATGGAACGTACTTGAGAACTGTTAGCATAGATCTGAAATTGGCTCATTGGTTGAAGAATGAGCTGGGTAGCGCACATGATAAAGTTCAGGTCATCAATTTGGGGTGTGGCTCTGATCTGAGGATGTTGAGTTTCCTTGCCTCTTATTCGAACATTGAGTGGATCGACCTCGATTATGAAGAAGTAGTCACTTTCAAGGCTACAATCCTGCAGAACAATGCTAAATTCAGGGCCGCATTACGCATCGAGGGTAAACGACCAGAAGACTCTCCGAGCTTTGAGAACGTAATCACTGGTAGATACAAATTACTGCCGTGTAACATAATTGACAACGAGCAACTAACTCCTATTTTAAGACAATATTCAAACTCGGACGTACCCACTGTTATTCTCACGGAATGCGTGTTATGTTATCTTGATGAGACGAAAGCTTCGGATCTTATTACTACAATAACGAATATATACAAGGATGGCTATTGGATATCCTACGATCCCATCGGAGGCTCCGGGTCAAACGATCGATTTGGTTCCATCATGCAAGATAATTTACGAGAATCGAGACAGCTTAATATGCCGACGTTGATGGTATTCAATTCCGAAGATAAATACAAAGACAGATTTCCGGGAACAAGTTATATCGAGACGATGTGGGATTACTACCAAAACCAGTTAGATGAAGCGGAACGCCAAAGATTAAAAACACTTCAATTTCTTGACGAAATTGAAGAATTGCAAGTCATTTTCTCCCATTATGTTATATGCTGTACCAGCTGGAATTTTAAGCCATCACATTGACTAATTTACATAGTAGATTTAGTAAACGTAACTCATACTACAAAAACTTGACGAAAATTCTCTGTTTGGAAAAACCGTTTCTTCGTCGTGATCAGCGAAACATAAGTCCATTTGCTTCCCCTTGGTTACGATACTGGCCACTAGGTAGAGTATGATTTTCGATTCTGTAAAGTCTCCAAGCTTCGTGTACGTGTTCAGGCAGTAGCGGGCTATTTTTGTACTTTTCCACAGACACATCTAGCGAGTTGAATTTAGTTACTAGGATATTGTATTGCTTAATCAGTCCTTTTCGTACAGATTCGACATTATTTTGTGCTTGCAGAAGGTCATTGCTTGCTTTCATGAATTTTTTCTCAGCCTCATCGTCCGTATCTACACTTTCAGCCTCAGATTCTTCAACGCTGTCATTAATATCGTTATATGAGTCTTCTGAGTCTGACCTTTCGACTAGTCGTGTGAGCTTTTTCAAATGTTTTTTCAAGTAGGCACTGATCTTCTTCCTTTCATCGAATCTGTTCAAAGCAAGTCCGAGCAGCCACTTTTCCTTTATATCAAGAGCCTTTTCGACTATTTCACCCACAAAGATTTTGCCAACACCACCTAATAAAAGATTAATATTATTTGCAACAGTCTGATTTGTCACAACACCTGAAATCTTTTTGATTTGATTCTTTGCCAAGGATGTTCTTTTGAAAACTTCATACCGGTTCATTTGCTCTTCATCAAGGCGTGACATAAACAACTTTTTCAATTCAGTCTCGTCCAATTCTCTGGGCCTTGGCATATTGTTTATCTTTTGTTCATAAATATCTCTTGCGAAAACAGAGTTGGAGGGAATACGATTCAATTCCCAATTCTGTTTCTTTGCTACTTTATTGTGATTATTCGGAGATTGAGATGTTGTTTGAGGTTTCCTATGCCACTCCATGTTTTCGTAGCTCTCAAGTTCATTTTTGAAATCTTCCATGTATTCTCTCATATTTCCGCCCAGTCTCTTGTTGTCAAGTTTCCACATAAGGTACTCCTGATCCTCATTCAACACTTGTTCAATCATTTGTTTAGTCGAAATGTAGTTGGCATATGTTATGCTGGGTTGGTACGATTCCAAAGGAAGCTTGTACAATGGCCCTTCTGTCTCTGACATGTTTCAGAGTATCGCTCTTTTCTTAGGGTATGCGTACCTTTTTACCAATGTGCAATCTATATTGCGATCCTAGATGTCAGCACCAGTTGGCTCGCTTTCCGACTGGGTTTTGTGTGTTCCACATTGTATTTCTATGTTATGTTCTATTATACAATTTTTTCTAAGCTATTGAATAAATCAAATATATTGAAATATGATAATAATAATATGTAAATTTGAAATATAGACGCAGGCCCCCTTGCAGGAATATATGTACAATTCGTATTAGGTCTATCAGCATAGCATGATTTGAATTTGCAACTCATGATAAACCAATTTGCAAGAGACCATCGAAATGAAATTTGTAATGGCGAAGTCATGACAGTAGAACGTGAGTTTATTCTGCCTTCAATTCTTCGTTTTTTGTTGTATCGTCCTTACCGTCATCTTTCGTTGCACACTTCTTAGATTTGGTCAAGACTTCTTTGAGTGACTTAAAGAAAGCTGTAAAGGTAACAACAGTTATTGGTCCAAGCAACGGTAGGTAAACAGCAACTTTATGTTCTTGCGGGAAAAATGTCTGTTGAACCATTTCCTTATGGAAAAATGCACGTTCACACACTTTCACTAGCTTATTTGAGAGCCTCAACGCCTCATTCCAAGTTTCGTCTCCACCAAGTTCAGGATTGTTTAATAGGTCTACTATTTGTAGTCTAATCTTCAAAGCGTTGTTGACATCTTCGAGAACCTCCTTTGGTATAGACATCTGTTGAAGATGATTCGTCATGTTGACCAAAGACGATAAAGTAGTGATGCTCTTTTCCAAGTTATCGATGATGATCTTTCTTTTGAACGAATCTATTTTAATGAGAGGCGAAGTGAGATCATCCTCTGACTGGCTTAGCCCTAGCAGTTTGAAGATATCATTTGCAAACGTTGATATTACACTAGCAAGATAGTCGTGAGTGACGTAAGCGTTCACTGGTAGTGGATCCTTATTAATGACCACTACACCCCATTGTGGAACCAAGAATGATTTCCAGTTCGTGTTGTCTTCGGTTGCATTGGCAAATTCTAATGAACTGGTTTCAGCTGAAGGGAAAACTATGGCTAAATTGATGGAATTTTGTTCTTGATAGTGATTTACGGAAGAGAGTTCCGATAAATCTAGTGTGTGCGATAAGTCATTCCATGAAATAGAGCTTTTGTTGACCAAAGAATTTAGGTTCAAATCGTTGTGGTATTCGATGCCGGTATCAACTGTGAAGTTCACAAATGTAGATAGAAGTTCTCTGATTGGGGTGAGATACTCTTTCAAGGCAGTGTCAATATCCCACGCAACGGGGCTAGAATCACCCGTGAGCAAAGAAATAGAAATGTGGATATTTGGGTCATAGCTAACAGCCATGTTCTTAAATGTTGAATCAGTTTTCGCCGATTTCTGAGGAGCGTTGCTGAAATTTTCCCATTCGAACTTAAAAGTATGCTCGATCAACGCTTGAGCTGCAAAAAATGGGAGATCATTGTCCAATACAGATTCATCGTTAAAGAAAACGATAGTTTCCTTACCAAATTGAGGGATGGTGAGCCCCATTGATTCGTCCAAGACCAACGTGACAACGTAATCATCCTTGGCATCTATTTTCCCCTCTACGTAAGGAAGCACCTGCAACGACCATTGAACCCTCCTCTGCTCCTCATTAACACTCTTCAACAACTCGTCTGCTTGTGCTTGGATTGCATCATGCACGTCTGGGAACTGGTAAAGGTTAGATTGGACGTACACTGGTATAGTCAAGTGAATATCTTCATGTATTTTTGTGTGCAAACTCTCAATATATTCGGCAGGTAGCGGTGCTCGGTATATGGTTGTCAATTTATACCATAGAGGAAGCCCTATTAAGACATAGCAGAGCGCAAATGAAAGAGTCACTAGCCTGCGCAGCGTAATGGTGCTCATTGTGTTGTAAACTAGACTCGGAAGCAGTTTTGCCCTTGATCCAAGTATTCAGACACGTATCTTTTACGGTAGTTAACCTACTGAGCCCTTTCTTGTTAACCTTGTCTACCAGTTACCAAGCCCGGTAAATAAGATCAGTTTGATTTATTTTTCTCTTACAGCCTAGCTTAGTAGCTTGCTTCAAACTATAGGTGTTTATCCTTCATCGTTTCTGTTAATGCTTTGAATCTAATTATGGCTTAGTGTCTGTTTTCTTATACGGACATGGAAAAAGTGAAAAATTAGGCATTCCAATGCAGATAAATTCAACCCACCCGAGATGAGATGAGATGAGATGTAAACAGCGAAATGAGCTGCTAGCACCAACTAGAGCCGAGCTTTTAGATTCGAACATTTAATAAGAATGGCTGAATTGAAGGAAGAAGAATACGTGCACCAAGTGTACAACGAAATTGCTCCACATTTCTCACAAACGAGATATAAGCCATGGCCGATTGTCACGGAATTTCTGCTGTCCAGAGAAAAAGGATCCATAGGTATTGATGTCGGCTGTGGAAACGGTAAGTATCTTGCTGTGAACTCGGAGGTCTTCATTATAGGTTCGGATAGATCTTCTGGTTTGATCGCGTGTGCTCATGATATCAATTCGCAGTACAATGTGATGGTCGCTGATGGGAGTAGATTGCCTCATCGAGACAACACGTTCGATTTTGCTATCTCTATAGCAGTGGTGCATCACTGGTCAACCAGGGAGAGACGTGTTGACGCTATAAGACATATCATGAACAAAGTAAGGGCAGGCGGAGAAATGTTAATCTACTGTTGGGCTTTAGAGCAGGGGAATTCAAGAAGAGGGTACCATGATGGTATGGAGCAAGACGTTTTGGTACCGTGGGTTCTTCAAGACAAGAAGAAGGGCGTTGACAGATCTTCTAAATCAGGGAAGAAAGACAGGTCCCAAATACCTAAGCCAGATCTAAGTGCTATCCCAAACCATGAAAGAGCCGAATTCATAAATAAATGGAAAACGGAGCAAGAGATCATTAGGTCGCAAAGAGAGCAAGAACGTGAGGAAGACCGGAAGAGGCTCGAAAAAGAGGAAAAGGAAAACACAAAGTATCGCTATTACCATCTTTACCGCAAGGGAGAGTTAGAAGAGGATTGTGAATCGGCAGGAGGAATTATTGTTGGACAAGGCTACGAAAAGGACAACTGGTACGTAATAGCTAAAAAACCCATCATCTAATCGTCGACTGAATCGCACACGTCTAGCAAGTTCCCCACCTAATTAATCTATTTGCATGTATCATATACTGTGCCAAAATGGCCTCCAACTAATAAAGTGCTACACTGTATTAAATTTGTATGTTTCACCCAATGGTTTATTTACGATGAATACATAGGCATTTAGTGATTTTCAAATTCGTTCCCCGTCTCACAAAGCGGATTAAGAAAAGTGGAAACCTTCAAAAAGAAGACAACCTGTTGAACAAACAAACAAGCGAATAGTGCTTGAGTTTGGCAGCAGTACTGAACCATATTTCAGAAATAAGTTGTGTTCTGGTTAAGTTTAACAGGTATTGTGTGTTTGGCTGTTGAACTCGTGAATAAAGTGGATTGGTTCAAGGGTACACCCCTGTGATTAAACGCACCTTAAAATGCCGGTAATCGAACATAATGATCAGCGGTTTGAGCTCTCGCATGCTGAAGAACAGAAGCTCAATGAGTTCCAAATGATAACTTCATTCGCAGCAGATGAGCTATCTAATGTAATAAAACTTCTACGGAACCATTCATGGCAATTGGAGCATGCATTGGGCAGATACTTTGACGGTAATTGGAAAGAGAACTTAGACTATTCCGCTCCGCACTCTCCAACTGCAGAACAAGTGGCAGCTGGTGATCACCAGCAAGCGCAAACGGGGAGTCATTTTACTGACAATCAAGAAGCAGATTTGCCGATTTCTTCTAGAATTCCTAACTTTTTGGAAAATCCTTTAGGCGTGGTCCCAAAACTACCGGTTGTTCACAGATTACCATACAATTATAAAGAAAAGCTCAAAATATTGACAAGTAGGCAAAATCAAGTCACTGACCTTTATTCAAAGAATTCTTTATTACTCACGGTGTTATTCTTGCCGAATTTATTGATCAAAATTGGTGCACATCTATTCTCCTGGTTAGACATTTTAATCTCATACGCATTCAAAGTAAATTTGAATAAACCAAGGACCCAATATAATTGGATGATTCCGAACAGACCGCAAGAAGAAAGGCAACCAAAAGATACGTTTACGGATATTACTGAGGTTTGTGGTGATAATGCTAAGGATCTTCTATCCCTGTGCTCTACTGAATCTTACAACCAAATATTTGATGAATGCGAGTCGAAATATAAATTTATGCTCTTGATTCTCTTAGGACCGATAGCTGGAGACGAAAAGAATGTGTGCCACAGTTCAAAGACATTCTTGACCCACTTCTTATGTCACCCATCAACAATCGAACTCTTCAAGCAGCATGGTGACAATTTGAAAATATACATCAGAACAGTAAACGACCCTGAGTGCTGGGCTTTGTCAAAGCAACTAAAATTGAAGTACTCTCTGGAATGTCTTCTCGTCGCTAACGTCCACAATCGTGTGAATTCCAATTCTGGGTCCCAAATTATGTCCCTACTTGCTGCTCTCAAGACAAAATCACTTCCCCGCTTTCAAGATTCGTGGAAGGCTGCAGTTCGCCGCTACTCTCCTGAACTTGTAGTAAGCCAAACAGAATTAAATGAATTAGAGATGGCCAGAAAAATTAAAGAGCTTCAAGATGAAGCCTACCAGATGTCTTTAAATAAAGACCTAGAAAAGCAGTTGGAACGTGAAAAGCAAGAAAAGGAATTGAAAGAGATGATTCTCTCAAAATCTCAGAAGGAAGAAAGTTTGAAGATTAAGAAGCTCTGCTACGAGCTGACATTATTGCTACATTCGTTGACTGCTGAAAATGAAGATGAGAATGTAACCAAAGAAAAAAAATCTGACATTTTATTCAGAACTTCAGATGGTAAACGTGTTGTAAGAAAGTATAAAGGTACAGACACTTTGCGTGACATTTACATTGATATTGCAGCCCATTTATACCTCACAGCATCTGAATCCTCTACACAACCAAAAACATTGGATAGAATCTATGAGAAGCTGAGAAATATCTATGAAAATCCGGAAAACTCTTGTATTGCCGAAGAAAGTGACATTAAAGGTAAATCTTTAAAGTTCTTCACAATCACTCAATTAGAGGCAAAATTAAGGAAAGATCTTTCCAGAGTCAGCTCAAAAATTCAGCTCAAAGACGTTAGTTTTGACTTTGAACTAATTTCGCCATTCCCTAGGTGTTCTATTCCTAATGATCCTTCGGTATTTTTGCAAACGAGATCAGAACTTTGGCCGAACGGTAGCCTGTTAGTTGAATCGCTTTACGACGATGGCTCATCTGAAGAAGAATATGAAGGTAATGACCAAGAAGATCAAGACGATAATATAAATGAGTAGCTGAAAACTTGGCGCCTACTATATATCGGCATTTTATAGTTTAAGTTCAATAGTAGAGGAATTTCGTCTGAATTGAGTACGATTTTTGATCCGACAAACCTCCTAGTTTGACAAAGAATCAATTCCATACAATCCGAAGAACTACGCGGAGTTTTGAACCTTCTAGGAACTACGAAATACAAGAGTACTGATCCTTATCGTTCGATTGAAATCAGTGATGGTTAGCACAGATACTTGCGATGGTTGGCTATTCGATTGGAACACAAGGCCAAAGGTGCAGTAAGTTAGTGATGGAGAACTATTCAATACTCTTCTATCAAAGAGCAACAGACCATGGGTAATTGAGTTTTCATACACGGTTTCTGAACACCTGAAAACACAAATCAATTTTTGTTTCATGTTAAAATGGGATGTTGGATCTATCACAGCCAGGAAAGGGGTATAATCTAACGGGATGAGTTAACCTTGATCATCACTTCTTCTTCCTTATGGTAGGAAACCTCGGGTTCAAGTCACAAAAGATAAATAATAAAACAATACAATAATAATCCACTATAAAAACATAATCATTTTTTCCTTCTCCTTACGATCCTCGATGTACTGTTCGGATCCACAAGTTAAAGACTTTTTTTTTCCTGATGTTGGGATGTTTTTCCTATATTAATACTTAATTTTTTCTTTTCAATCCAGCATGGTTGATATCTTTGGTTCATCCCCAACAATTGTGTAGTAGAATTCCAATGTCAAGTTAGAGGTTCGCTTTACAACGTAAGGCGCACCGAAACAATAAGAACAAACGATACGAAACAAGTGATCGAGGTTCTTCAATAAAGAGGGCAAAATAAGCATTACTCTACCAACTTCAAAAATTTCCAACAAATTTTGACGCTAAATCTGATAAGGAAGTGCACGGGAGGGGGTTAGAGAGCAAACGGCAGCCTAAGAGAAAATAGAGTGTAGCCAAAAGACTTTTTAATCTCTAACTGGAGATCTTTCACGAGGTTGGTAACCTTCACCACTGCCTCTTTGGTAGTCTTCTCTTGGGGCATAGTCTCTGTTACCGTAACCACCACGGCCACCGTAACCACCGCCACGACCGCCAAAGTCACCGCGGCCACCACGGCCTCTGAAACCGCCACCACGGCCACCGAAGTCACCGCGGCCACCGAAGCCACCACGACCTCTGAAACCACCGCCACGGCCACCGAAATCACCGTAGCCGCCTCTTGGGGCACCGTATCCGCCACGACCGCCACGGAAGCCACCTCTTGGACCGCCACGGCCACCAAAGTCACCATATCCGCCACGACCGCCACGGAAACCACCGCGACCACCGAAGCCACCACGGCCTCTGAAACCACCACGGCCACGAGAGGATCTGATTGGTGGTGGGTTTTCGTCCTTTTCGACAGCCAAAACTGCACCACGGAATTCGATGTTGTTCAACTTCTCAACAGCTTCTTGTAGGATCTCTTCGGTTGGGAATTCAAGAGCACCAGTACCGTCAAAGTCTCTGGTGTTGACACTGGAGAAAGTAGTTTCTAACTGGTTGTCTCTGGCCAAATCCTTCAACTCTTGCCAAGCACAGCCTTCTGGCAAGTTTCTAATGACAACTCTGAATCTTGGCTTTAACTTCTTGGAGAAAACAACCTCTAATGGGTAGTCAGCAAACATTTTGCCGGCAACATTTTGAATAGCTTGAGAAGCAGATTCAGCTTCTTCAAACTCAACGAAGGCGAAGCCGTTTAGAATCTTGATTTCTTTCAAAGCTCCGAATGGTTCAAAAATTTCCTTCATTTCAGCATCAGTGACATCTGGAGGGAAAGGCTTCACGAAAAGTCTGGTGTCAGAAAGTTCTTCATCGTCATCGAATCTGTTGTTGAAGTTTTCATAACTTTGAGGTGGAGCAGCAGCTTCGTATGGCTCTTCAGCAGCTGGAGGAGGAGGAGGAACGTCAGACATTTTTAGTTGTTTGATGCTTTGCGATGTCTTTTCCAAAAGTAATGCAGAAAGGAAACTAACTGGACCTATTCGTAAATCGCCACTGTTGCACGTTAACTTCGTAGGAATACTCTTCTCTTAAACCAGGTTTTAAAATTCTCCTTATATATAAGAAAAAACTGAAAATTTTAAAACTACACAAATCTACAGAGAGGAAAGGAAAAGAAAGACACGTTCAGGTTGACACAATAGGTAGGGTAAACTCGTCTGTATCACTGCGGGGATTTTTGGGGTTTGAAAAATGGAAACGTCCTTTGAGATTTTAAGGACTGCTGATGAGGGCACAGTACGGTGCTTTCCCGACATTTGTAATTCCGTGAGTTGCAAGTGAGGGGCAACTTGCTCGTTGCGTTTTTTTTTGTTCCCTGTTCATTGAGTTCTTTATTAACTGCTTGAGCAGTCGAAACTGACGTCCTTGTCACGTGCCAGTTTTTTGTTTGTTTTGTCTTTGGTATGAACTACCGTGTCGTTTATAGTGATATCACGATCTTCGACATTAGACAGTGAAATTCGACATTATGGAGATTACGGAAGATATAAGCTGGCATCTTAAAAGACCTTTGATAGTATTTACTGTACTGTAGCTCTGTGACCAGGTATTTTCATCTATCTGAAAATCGCAGTCCGGGACAGAAACCTTTAAATCTGAGAGATTTTACATTTGTCCTGATTGTTTTATTTATTTTCGTTAAGTCATAATACAGACGTCAAACACATTATCGGTTGATTTGTGTATGTATTTTATTTGAGATACGGTTTAAAGAATTGACTTGAACATTCGCGCTGATTTATAGTCCAATTTTGGATATTTCCGGTCATAACCAACCATCATGTTTCAAATTCGAAGGTACACTACGTCTTATGCGCAGTCTCGAGTGCTGAAAAAGTACCCAGTAGGTGGCGTTTTGCATGGATATGAGGTAAAGCGAGTGCTACCTATCCCTGAGCTAAAACTAACAGCTGTAGATTTGTTACATGACCGTACTGGCTCTCAGCATTTGCACATTGATAGAGATGACAGTAATAATGTGTTTAGCATTGGGTTCAAGACCAATCCTCCGAACTCAACAGGTGTACCGCACATTCTAGAGCATACTACTCTTTGCGGTTCTCACAAGTATCCTGTCCGTGATCCGTTTTTCAAGATGCTCAACAGGTCATTGGCGAACTTCATGAATGCTATGACGGGCCATGATTACACTTTCTATCCTTTTGCCACGACTAATGCAAGTGACTTTTCCAATTTAAGGGACGTTTATCTCGATGCCACTTTAAATCCACTACTAAACCAACAGGATTTTCTGCAAGAAGGTTGGAGACTGGAACATACGAAAGTTGACGATCCAGCCAGTGATATTATTTTCAAGGGTGTTGTATACAACGAAATGAAGGGTCAAGTGTCTAACGCAAATTATTATTTCTGGATTAAGTTCCAAGAAAGCTATTACCCATCGTTGAATAACTCCGGTGGTGACCCGACAAAAATGACTGACCTACAGTACGAGGATTTGATAAATTTCCACAAGAACAACTATCATCCTTCTAATGCTAAGACGTTCACGTACGGTAATTTCGATTTGAATAACACCCTGCAAAGGCTAAATAAAGAATACCAGGGGTATGGTAAGAGACCCTCCAAAAAGCAGGAACTTTTACCAATTCATTTGAAGGAGGATGTGGCAGTAGAAACTGAAGGACAAGTCGATCCAATGCTGCCAGCTGATAAACAAATGAAGACCTCCATGACTTGGATTTGTGGGAAACCGGAAGACACCTATCAAACTTTCTTGTTAAAAGTATTGGGCAATCTATTACTAGATGGGCACTCATCTCCTTTCTACCAGAAATTGATCGAAAGTGGGTTAGCGTACGACTTTTCTGTCAACACCGGTGTAGAGTCTCAGACGGCTGCAAATTTTATTACTATCGGTGTTCAAGGATGTGATGATGTGGCATCCATTTACGAGGTTATCAATAAGGTGTGGAAAGATGTCCTAGAAGAACCTTTCGAAAACTCCAGGATCCAGGCAATCATCCAACAATTAGAGCTGTCTAAAAAAGATCAGAAATCCGATTTCGGCTTACAGTTGCTATATTCTGTTTTACCGGGCTGGGTTAATAAAACGGATCCATTCGACTCATTAGTGTTCGATGAAATTTTACAAAGATTCCAGGAAGACTGGGCCACTCACGGTGACAGTTTACTCAAAGATCTAATAAAAGAATTCATTATTTCGAAACCCGTCTTCAAATTTACAATGAAAGGTTCTGAAACATTCTCACAACAACTTGACACTGAAGAGCAAAATCGTTTACAATCAAAATTGAAAACGCTCGATGAGGGTGACAGAAAAGTAATCTTCGAACGTGGGAAACATTTGCAAAATTTGCAAGACTTAAAGGAAGATCTAAGCTGCCTTCCTTCTTTACAAATCAGTGCTATTCCCAGAGACGCAAAGGCATATCCAGTAACAGAAAAAGCCAATGTTCTAAATCGCATTACTGACACAAATGGGATAACCTATGTACGGGGTAAACGTTTACTCAATCACCATATCCCAAGAGAGTTATATCCGTTCTTACCGCTGTATGCTGATGCCTTAACGAGCTTGGGGACCTCTAGCAAAGATTTCTCTGCAATCGAAGAGCAGATTAAGTTACATACTGGTGGTATCTCGACTCGCGTCTCAGTAAATCCAGATGCGCAGACTGGTAAGCCCATGTTGCTGTTCCACGTCGATGGCTGGGCTTTGAATAGTAAGACAGGACATATTTTCGATTTCTGGAAAAAGCTGTTGTGTGATACTGATTTCCAAAAACATAAGGAGAAGCTTAAGGTGTTGATCAGGTCACTGGCATCTTCAAATACAGCGTCTGTTGCTGAGACGGGTCACGCTTTTGCTCATAACTTCAGTGCTGCTCATTTGAGTGTCACTAAGGCAATAAACGAAAGTTTGAACGGTATTGAACAGTTACAGTTGATCAATAAACTATCTCAGTATTTGGATGATGAAGCATTATTCGAGAAAGAGATAGTTTCAAAACTAATTGAACTACAATCTTACGTTAATGGCAGTTCTGACATGAAATTCATGGTCACCAGTGATTCTCAACTTCAAAATGACAAAGTTCATGGGCAAATTCAAGGTTTTCTAAATTCTTTACCACAGCATTCCAAGAGCTGTAACTTCAACTCCGAGGATTACTCGATGTTGAAAGATCCAGGGAAGCCAACCCTACTCCAGTTTCCATTCCAAGTTCATTATACCGCCAAATGTTACCGAGGTGTTTCTTATACTCACCCTGATGGCGCAAAGCTGCAAGTTTTATCCAACATGCTAACTCACAAGTACTTACATCGTGAAATCCGTGAAAAGGGTGGCGCGTACGGCGGTGGTGCCACTTACAGTGCATTAGATGGAACTTTCAGTTTCTATTCATACAGAGATCCCCACGCTTTAAATTCTTTGTCCACTTTCGGCGGCGTATCAGACTTCATCTTGCACAAATCATCGTGGGGTGAAGCCGACCTGAATGAGGCAAAATTGAGTATTTTTCAGCAAGTCGATGCCCCAATGAGTGCCAAAAACGAAGGCTCCGTTTTGTTCCATTACGACGTAACAGACGAAATGAGACAACAAAGGAGAGAGCAACTCTTGGATGTCAACTTGCACGATATTCATCACGTGGCAGAGAAGTACCTCAACCAATCTAATTCCGTTTCCTCTGTTGTTGGTCCAGAAATTCCTAACTTCGACGCCTTGGTCCAAACTGTATAATTCATATACCCATCCTGTACATATTACAAAACCAACTTTTATACATTCGTATCCGTAATCTACGCTGGTTAAAATATTCTACAATTTCTGTATCGACTAGAAGCAAATAATTCACCGTAAATATTATCAGGCCCGGATAAACTGTTTTACACTGGCAATATTGGTCAGTCCATTGACTATTACAAGTGCTTGATCACTGCGATCACATGGCACCTTCAATCCTCACTAACCAAGAACCGCTTTTCAGTTGTTTTTTTGGTGTAGAAAAAGCCTGATTTAACACCTTTTTGTTTAGCTGGCGTTTTTCACCAAAATCTAGATCACGAAGATTATAATGATTTGGTTTTGAATTATTTTTGAAAATAAGAACGTCCTGACATCGGATACTATTCAGATTGTGTTTGTATCTACAGGTTCTTTCATCATTCATACCGAATTTTTCCGTTGTTGTTACCGAGGTAAAAAGAGTGGAAACCCTCTGACATATTCTGAAGATGAAAGCCTTTACTGCATCCATCCTGCTCTTATGTGTTTTGTTCTTAAAACAAGTGTTTGCTGTGCACTTTGATGTGCCAGCTTCCACCAAGCCAGAGCAAATATGTATCCGTGACTTTGTTTCTGAGGGTCAATTGGTACTTATTGACATTGAAACCGATGGCTCCGTTGGTGACGGTCAACAATTAAATTTGTACGTTCGTGATAGTAACGGTAATGAATACCGTAGAAACAGAGACATTGCCGGTGAAGTGCGTATTGCTTTTACTGCTCCACACTCGACATCCTTCGATGTGTGCTTTGAAAATGTGGCACAAGTGAACGGCAGGTCTTTGAGTCGTTCAATTGAAATGGACATTGAATCCGGTTCTGAGGCCCGTGATTGGAACAAGATTCAAGCTAGTGAAAAATTGAAACCAGTCGAAGTTGAGCTTCGTAGAATAGAGGAATTGACTGATGAAATCGTCGATGAGTTCAACTACTTGAAATCTAGAGAAGAGAGATTAAGAGACACCAACGAATCCACTAACAGAAGAGTTAGAAACTTTTCGGTAGCCGTTATCGTTGTCTTGGTGGCCCTAGGTGGATGGCAATTGAACTACTTGAAGAACTACTTCAGGGCTAAGCACATTATCTAAAGTGACCAGCAGCAACATCAAAATTCCCGTTAAGGTCCTCTATTCGATGTGGGTCTTCATCGGGTAATTCGAAGGAAATCTTTATTTTTATGGATAGTCTTCTTACATGTACAGTATCTTTATATGATAGGTGACATAACATCTGGATGCGCAAGGAAATGTTTTATAACGAGTTTTATGGATTACAACCTTTAGCTTTTCTTCCACCAAACATCGACTGGTTATATCTCTTAGTTATGTTTATAAGTGCTCTAGCTAATGTACAAGGAACATTCTTCCAAATTTGCCCAGGTTTGAACTTCATCTTGATTCTAGGGATTCTGGCCGGTTGTCTTATAGAAGGACTCGAAAGTCTAATACCGAAGTAATCCCATTTTGCCCAGTACCTTGGCAAAATCAAGATACGACACAAATACCCTCTCTCCGTTTGTTGCCCAACTAACCATCGGCAGAATGATGTGTTGATCTAGATCCACTTGCACAGCAGCCTTTTGTACATCTTTTACACTCATAACATGTTTCCGCAAAGTTACGTTTGGAAACTGCTGAAGCCTCCCACTGTACTGTAAAAGCAACCTCCATTGTTTATCTATCACAGCTGCGTTGTCCATAAATACCAAGACTCGGTAAGTAACATCCAACAGCTTCTCAAAATCGATGACGTCTATCCCCTCCAGGCATAGGTCCTTGGGTTCGAGAAGTGTGTACCACTCACTGCCAATTTGCAACTCCGTATAGAACTTAGACATGACAGACCATTTTAATTCACCTTCTTCGGTGAACCTCGCATATAGGGATAGAACTTCGTCTTCAATCTCTGCAGGCATCTTTGCCTCATCCCATTTCGAAATACTGTCAAAATCAAAAGATTTCTTATTACGCATGTCTCAGAACAGTATTACGCAGCACATTGGTAGTCAGCCTCTAATAATTACGTTTGCTTGAATATGCAAAATGCCCGAGCGTGCCCCGGTAGTAAAGAAAAGCTTTCCGTACATCATAGTGTCCTAAGTAGTACTATAGAATAGTTCTTTCATGGTCATGGAGGTTACTTTAAATGTTACCCTCTATTGGTGATCCTTGAAAAATTTCAAAGTTACACTTCCACACCAATACAATACAAAAACAGTAATTCAAGGCAATGGATAGATGATTACTATTCATTAAAGATCGTTTGGAGTCTAGACAACCAGTGAGCAAGGCATCATGAGTGGTGCTGCTGAGGATTCACAGAAGCTGGAATCTGTTCCAGTATCCGAAACGGTTTCAGGGCCAGATCAAAACCAAGTCAAGGAAGCAATTTCTACTTCTACTTCATCGGATGCTGCAGATGCAGTTGGGGGCAAGAAAAGAAGTATCGATGAAGCCAAACAAGAATCGGAAAGGCACTCTAGTAGCATTGATCAGCTGAACGATGATGCTACGGAGCCAGGATCTAAGGAAGAAACTGCCGAAGACGTTTCAGGCGAAGAAAATCAAGAAAAAGCATCAGCTAACAGTGGTGATGAGGACGCTGGTAACGATGAAGACGACGACGACGATGAAGACGAAGATGAAGGCCTCGAATCATCTAGGAAAAAACAGCGCCGTGAAAGAAACAGATTTTTGGATATCGAAGCCGAAGTCAGTGAAGACGAAGATGATGAGGAAGATGAAGAAGAATCTGAATTAGTTCGTGAGGGTTTCATTACTCGTGGTGATGAAGAGGAGGAGGAGGATCGCGGTGCAAGAGTGGATGACAGACTGCACAGAGAACTAGACCAAAACTTGCAAAAAACTGCGGATGAGGATATGCACAAGATTGCTGAAGACTTCAAGAAACGTTATGGTCGTGATTCTTCAAAAGACTACCGTGTTCAAACGCAAGGTGGATATGTTCCACAAAGATTTATGTTACCAAGTGTTGATACCGCCATCATCTGGTCTGTTCGTTGTAGACCAGGGAAGGAAAAAGACCTTGTGAGAAAGTTGTTAAACAAAAAATTCAATTTGGATAAATCAATGGGGTCCAAGAAATTAAAGATTCTGTCCATTTTCCAAAGAGACAATTACACAGGAAGAATTTATATTGAAGCTCCAAAGCAATCTGTCATTGAAAAGTTCGTTAACGGTGTTCCTGATGTCTATCCTAATCAAAAGCTTTTAATTCCAGTGCAAGAATTACCTCTACTATTGAAACCTACTAAATCAGATGAAGTGAGTCTTGATGTTGGTTCATATGTTAGATTGAAGAGAGGTATCTACAAAAACGATTTGGCCGTCATTGATCAAATTAGTCAGAACAATCTAGAAGCTCTTTTGAAAGTTGTCCCCAGATTAGATTATGGTAAAAATGACGAAGTTGACCCAGACACAAATCAAAGAAAGGCTAAAAGGGCGACTTTTGCTAGTAGACCACCCCCACAACTTTTCAACCCTACTATGGCGTTGAGATTAGACCAAGCTAACCTATTCAAAAGAGATGATAGGCACTTCACCTATAGAAAGGAAGATTATGTTGATGGTTACCTGTACAAGTCTTTCAAGATTCAATATCTTGACACCAAGAATATTCAACCAACAGTGGAGGAATTGTCGAGATTCGGAAGTAAAGAAGGTGATGTCGATCTAGCGGCTATAGCTCAAACCATGAAGAAAGCTCAAGCTTCCAAGGCCATGTTTCAACCAGGGGACCGTGTTGAAGTGTTGACTGGTGAACAACGTGGATCTAGGGGTGTGGTAACAAGAAGTTCCAAGGACGTTATCAGCGTTAAGCTATCAGGCTTTTCCGAAAAGTCACTAGAGTTCCCAATCGCATCTTTAAGAAAAATCTTTGAACTTGGTGACCATGTTACAGTGATAGCAGGTGAACATCAGGGTGATGCAGGTTTGGTCCTTATGGTACAGAATGGTCAAGTCACTTTCGTATCTGACCAAACAAGAGAAAATCTGACTATCTCTGCAAATAACTTGAGTAAGTCCATGGACTCGACACCTACATCGAGTGAGTATGCTCTACACGATATTGTGGAACTTAGCGCTAAAAATGTCGCATGTGTGATTCAAGCGGGACATGATATTTTCAAGATTATTGACGACTCTGGTAAGGTGGCTACTGTCACAAAGGGTTCTATTCTCGCTAAAATTGATACAGCTAGAGCTAAGGTAGCAGCCGTTGACGGTAATGGTAGAGAAATAAAAATCGGCGATGTCGTCAGGGAGAAGATCGGTTCTCGCAGAGAAGGTCAAGTACTTTACGTCCAAAACCAACACATCTTTATAAGATCAAAAACGATAACAGAGAATGCCGGTGTTTTTGTCGTTAACCCAATGAACGTTGAAGCAGTTGCATCTAAGGAAAATCTAATGTCTTCTGCTTTGGATCTTTCTAAAATCAACCCCAATGTTGCATCAAAAATGGGGCCGCCACAAGCTTCTCAGCAAACACGGACAATGGGTCGTGACGTCGCTTTCAACAAGACAGTCAGGATACGTGCCGCAGGATATAAAGGTCAACTAGGTATTGTTAAGGATGTCAACGGTGATAAGGCTACAGTCGAATTGCATTCAAAGAATAAGCACATCACGATAGACAAAAGAAAACTTACTTATTTCAGTCATGAAGGTGGCGAGGGTATAACGTATGACGAGTTGGTCAGTAGACGTGGTAGAACCCCGCATACCAGACTGGGACCAAGTTACGTGAGTGCTCCAAGACACATGGCCACTGGTGGACCAGTTGCAACAAACGCACCGCAGCAGCTTCCTGGTGGCATGACACCAGGATGGAATGCTTTTGATGGTGGTAAAACGCCTGCTGTTGGTCAAAATGGAGGTACATCTTCATGGGGTGGTGCGTCAACATGGGGTGGTCAAGGCCCTGGAAATGCTTCTGCCTGGGGTGGAGCCGCTGGTAACACTTCCACTTGGGGTGGTCAAGGTGCAACCTCTACTTGGGGTGGTGCATCCACCTGGGGAAATAAATCCAGTTATGGAGGTGCTTCCACATGGGCTGCCAGTGGAGAAACAGGAGCAGCTTCTGCCTGGGGCGGTGGCAACAAATCTAGTTACGGAGGTACTTCCACTTGGGGTGGTAACCAAGGAGGTGTATCTGCCTGGGGCGGTAATGGTAACAAGTCACAACGTTCCAAGAATACTGGAGGCAACTCTACCTGGGGCAGTAACAACCAATCGCAACACAACTCTGGAGAAAGATCTGCATGGGGAAATGCCTCTCAGCACAACAATAGTGGTAACAGGTCTGCCTGGGGTAATCAAGAAAGCAGAGGCAGTGGAAGTACTTGGGGCGGAAGCAATTGAAATAAACGTATCAGTTTTCTCTCACAATTCCTTCTTCTCTATACCAGAAGCGAGTGTTCCCCGGAACTGCTCGCCCTCACATGAATGCTATGACTTCACTCCACCAATCATTGTTGTTTATATATAATTCTCAGTTGTAATCACAACCGCCAAATAAATAAGTGTAACTAAGTTGAAAACTTCGTTCTTTTACTACAAAAAAAATGATATAGTTCATTAGAATCTCGATTCACTCTGCTACAAATAAAAGCAGCAAAGTTGTGTCATTTTTGACAATTCGTTGATGTATACTTTCCTATTTACATGCGGATTAGGGACAGTTAGGTGTGTTAAATGCAAATCCGTTAACGTCTTGCGGTACGCAAGAAGTCCAGTGGTTTCCTTTCTGCAACCTTTCTCTTCTTAGCCTCTTTAAACAGAACATGACGTTTAGCCACAGGATCGTATCTCACCTGTGTCACTAATGGAGCGGCTCTGTTTATCGTAACGTGACGGCTCACGCCAGTCAGCGCTGTTGATATCAGTTTGATAACAGTAGTCTTTGTCTTAGCCTTGGCCATTGTGTTTTATTCGATTGTGTAGAATATCGTTATCGCAACGAAATTTCCCTTCTCTCAGGCCTGTTAACGGATATCAGGTATTGTTCCTTCGGCCAACGTTACAACTGCTGCCATTTACCAATCGCCCCGCACCCGTTGGTCAATGCATAATATGTACTCGATTCCAAGTAATCCTACAATCAAATGTCATGTTCTGGTTTAAATTTTGTCAAATCACTATATACGCGTTGATAATAAAAGAGTTATATCATAGGGACGAAATTAAATATCACGTGTAACTTATACTTGATAAAACAGATTCACCTTGCTAATTCTCGGTCATGTTGAAGTTCTTCCCCATACCGAATCCAGCATTGCTTCAAACAACTAACTACACAGGTGCAGGACACTTGGCGAGTCTCACGAGCTCTATTAGCAACTGCTGCCTTCCATTTCGGTTGATAACTGCAGCCTCCGTCTATCACGATAAGCTTAACTATGATGAAAAATTTTAATATTTCCCAAAGCTCATCGCATAGGAAGACAGAGGAAATATTGAAAAGGCCAAAAAAATATGAAAATTAATAAGAATTTTGATTAAAAGCTAGGATATGGTTATATAGATTCAGTTACAACAATACGATATCGTGGTATTTGATTCTTCCAAGAAGTCGATACACGCACAGATACACTATACCAAGTTTAGTGAGCTATCTGAATTTTGCCTGAAGACAGAGAGATTAGTTTGAAATTCTTTTCTGTACAATTCTTTTACGTATAAGAGAATCAGTTAAAAAATCGGTCAAGGATATCTTAGCAACCCCATAAATCAGCTACAGGTTCTTTTCTGCACGCGTATTTGGCATTTGATCAACTCTGACAACTTTTAGGAGAGGACGATTTCACAGCAAAAGCACAAAACAGATAAAATAGTTTCTACAACATGTCAGCTATTCCTGAACCACAAATCATTGAGAATGAAGATGGCTCCAAGACCGTCATCAGCTTCAAAATCCAAGACGGTAAGAAGTACAAGGTAACTCAGAAAGTCAAGGAAATTACCGTTACTGAAAAAGTGAACAAAAACATTGCTATGAGAAGGAGCTGGAAGAAATATGGTGCCGATAAGGGTGCAGCACCAGGTCCAGATATCTCGACCACTCAATTGGGTGAAGAGTTGGACCTAGATTTGTCTCCAAACTGGAAGGAAATGGAAGAAGAAAAGGCAAAGGAGAAGGCAGCAAACTCTACCCAAAAGGTGATTACCTGTAGAATTTGTAGCGGTGCGCATTTCACTATGCACTGTCCTTACAAAGATACCTTGGGCAAGAAGCCTGCTGCTTCTGCTGGTCTAGATCCAGCTATCGGCGGTGGAGATATGGGAGCTGTAGGAGGCACCGTTGCTGGAAGGTACGTTCCACCATCCTTGCGTGCTGGTGCCCGTGATCCTTCTTCTAACGCTTACCAAGATCAAAGAGAACGTGATGATGCAAAGACAATTAGATTGACCCAAGTCAACGAACTTGCGGACGAAGAAGTGCTTAAGAGAGAATTGCTATTCCCATTCGGCGAGATTCCAAGAGTGTTTGTTGTTAAGAACCCTGAAACTGGTAGATCCCGTGGTGTTGCTTACGTTACTTTCATGACTGAAGAGATTGCAGCTCAAGCCTTGAAATTGTTAGAAGGTAGAGGTTTCATGAACTTCATGCTTCACGCAGAATGGTCTAAACCAAAGCCAAAGAAGGAGGAATGAACAATCAACGAAACAGACCCGGGAAACTGATCAAATAATTTATACAACCGAATAACATCAGTCGGCATTTTCAAACATTTTTTTAAGATTACTCCGAGCTTAGTGGTACATTGACAATCTCTCACATCATAAGTGTCTCTTTGATTCGGCATTCGAAGCTGTTGCATCTCGCATTAACTGTTTCTATATGTCATCATCATTTTACCCATGCATCCCTTAGCCCATCTATTTCATCATATCATGGGACATGTTTGCTTGGCCCTGCAATTGTGTTTCACCCAAACCCTATCACCGGGTTGAACAAATCGATCTCACGCAGTATGGTACTGTTATTTTTGTAACCTTTTTTTGACTCATTCTTGCTCTCAAACGATCTGTAGCATCGTATATAATCATCACATTTAAATGATATGTGTGTTATGTATATATCTGTATAATACAACCTAAGATAAATCGTCAAAGATTCTAAGCCGTCCTTGATCTGAAAGGCTCAATAACTATTTCGAAAACTATTTCGAAAACTATTTCGAAAACTATTTCAGATTCAAATATTTAAAAAGGCGTTAGATAGTGAAAATCATATACTAATTTAAACACATTATACCCAAATACTTTTACCGCGGCCTTCAATCTTGTTGCCTAACTTGTTTACTTCATCTTGCCATTTGACTAGGTTCTCTCTCATCTTTTTTATTTGTTCTTGATTGATGATTCTAGATTGAACCCAGGTGATAGTGACTAACTGTTGGACTTGGTCGATTGATCCCTTCAACAATCCTAAACTAATACTTCTCATGACCAAATGTTCAACACTGTCGACCGGCAAAAAGGTAGCATCTGCTATGTCTTGGAATGAAAGTGTCCTGACAGATTTGGCAAAAACACTTTCCACTAGTGTCATCAAACAAATTTTTTGTCTCAAGAATGATTCATGCTGAGCCAAAATTGGAACCTTTGGAATCCTTTCCTGGGAGATTTCATCGAATTTATGGAAATCCCCCTCGGTCAATGCATTTAGGAATCTGAACAACCACTCATATTCTTTATCATTTGCGATACTAGAAATTATTGGATGCTGAAGCAGCTCACCAAAGTTGTAGATGTTGTCACCTAATAGCGCTGCAATGCACAAGTTGTATGCCAATTGTTGCTGTTCCAGCGTTGTTAAGTGTTGTTGTTGTTCTTCCGAGCTAGTAGTTGAAAGAAACAAAAGACTAGTGTAGTAGAAGTTATTGAAGTCCTTCTTTGCTTGGTAGTAAGAAGCATTACATGAATAGTACGCTCCTGTCACTCTAAGAGGTGTCGTATCTTGTGTCTCAAGAGTCTTTCCGATAGCGTCTAATATGTCTCTCACTTCAACTAAATCGCCCTTTTCTAACTTCACTCTGGCAATTTCAATATCCAGCAGTAGATTCCCATGAACATGAGGTTTCAAACCATCATTTCTTTGCTTCTTCTCATCGATTTGCTCAAACTCTTTTTGTAGATCCTTCAAATAATGTACTGATTCCTCTGTGTCATCATTTTCTTGCAGTGCTTGCAATAAAAAGTCAACAACGTTCAATTGATTTATCTTATCGATAAACTTGCTAACAAACTGGGTATAAAGACAAAGTCTAAAAGACTTTGACCTGCTGTCATGAAAGAATACCGCCAACTGTTGGGTTATTTGATGCCATAGTTTTCTTTCATATAAATCTTCGAAATCATCGAAAAAAGGTGCCAATTCGCTGTTGACTTCCAACTTTAAAGTTGATAATATTGTATCTATTTCGTGCACCATCTTTGATGCTGCCTTAAAGAATTGAATGTTTGAATCTGACAGTGAGTTCAAATTATTGGTTTATTTAAAGGTAGGGTTCGCCACCTTAGACTGAGAAGTTATGTACTTAATGATTTTCAGATTTCATATTAGTAGATTATATCTTTTCGTGTGTAGTGACTTTATGTTGAGTATGTGATGCTATTACATGGATGAGCACCCTTATGAGTGAAACAGTGTGCCTGGCCTTTTGACTCGGTCGCGGGCAGAGACCTTTCGCGTGCAGTGCACCTGATTCCTCAATTCTATTAATTAAAAACCTTTTATATGCTACTTATTGATTGTTTTGCATTTTTCCAAGACTCAGAACAATCCTTTAACCATGATACGACGTTGTGTGCGAGTTCATGGAGTATTGTGTACCAGCTATCATGAAAGTATGTCTCTAAGTTGTTCAATGAATTATCCATTGATTCGTTCACTTGTTTGAGATCTTTTTCGATTAGTTTGAAACATTCATTCAGTTTTTCTATCTCTTTTTCCAGCTTTTTCACTTGGAAGACCCTTTCGTCCTGCGTTAGAAGATGTGGTTCGACATCACTTGCAAGTGAGTCGGATGTGGACCTTCCATTTCGAGACGAAGGTGACCTGAAGGTACCGAGCTTTGGTTCCTCTGTAAGCTTCCTATTCGATGGGCTTTTGGTAATAGACTCCATTGCTTGAGCCACTGTAGGTGATTCCTCTGCATTTAACTTTAACGCCTCTTCTAGCCGTGATGCCTGCTTATCGGCTTCTTTCAACTGTGTGATTCTGTCTTTCCTCTTTTCGATCGTAGCTTCTACAGTGTAGTACTGTTCTTGTTTGAAATTTCTAAAACGGAGTACTCTTTGAGCTTCTTGAATAAACTGAAGCATTTCTTTGCTTCTCTCCTCTAAAGCGGTCATTATTGTCTCGCTGAACATCTCTGCAGAAACGTAATTTACGTCAATCGCTTGACCAGTTTTTTCAATTCCAATAGAAAGACGATTCACCTGTTCAAGCAGTGTGTGTACTTGAAACACACTATTTTCAAGACTAAAAGCGTTAAAATAAGCGCCGAGTTCTGACAATACAGCAGAATAGGTTTGTACGTTTGATCTGATATTTCTTCCAGTCTTGTTCAAAGGTTGTAGTATTTCTTTGTATTTTAATAAACATGAGTCGTGTTCGAAAAACCTGAGTTCTGACTCATCGTTACTCTCCATTAGCTCTTCGTGCCTTCGCATAGTGAGCGATGCAGGGGTTGGCAGTAGTAAATGGATGGGGCTTGGTTTCGTGGGATTTAGCGGAGGAGCCAATAAATTATTCATGGGCAGTATTGAAATTGGGGGAGAGTTCAGCACTTCTTTCCAATAATATTCAGGATTCAAGAATTTTTGAAATACAACATGATCTCGTATCTCTTTGACCTTGTGACAGTTATTAAGAAACCTAGACAATAACCTCTGTCTCCTTTCTATAGTTCTTATATCCTTCTTCGCATGTAGTGGGTTAAACAGGTATTTTATTATCGGATGTTTTGAAGGAATAGGAGGGATAATGATGGTGGGCAATAACCTACATAACGATTGTCTTAAAGTGTCAAACTCAGAATATCTCCTAGTTACCTTGATACCTCCAAATTCAATCTTGTATCCTATGGCATATTTTCCATAAATATCTCTATACTGACCAGCGTCAACAATGCGGATAGCTTCAAACTTTGCACCTTGGTCGGCTATTTTGGTATATGAAGTGTCAAAAGCGCTGGTTCTAGAAAGCTCAGTGCTAGCAAATTTCCAGGTCTGCAAAGAATCATCATCAATCTCTTCAGCAGGCTCATCGATTTCTTGAATAGGCTCATGTGATAGGTTTTTTCCACTGTTTTCGTTAATTTCGCTATTGTTAAAGGGTTCTGTGAAGTCGTAGTCGTCGGGACCATCTGTTACAGCCGCTATCCCAGAAGCATAGAGGTGTGTAGTTCCACTGAACGGATTATTGTCCTCCTCATCAGAACCATCAAAGATGTTCATTATTAGTATGTGCCCTAGGATCACACTCCCATAGACTGTCTGCTAGCCAGATAACTTTTCGGATGGTTCTATTAATGTTGCTATGCTGTATAAGATCCCTCATTTTTGTTTACCTTATCCTGTAGACGTTTTTTTCCTTTAAAAGATGATGATATTATGCATATCAAAAAAAAAAATCAATACATTTTGAATGGTTGAAAGAATGCCGATCACTAGAAGTGTTTTAACAGTGGACCTGAAATGAGGATAAGTGGAACCGTTTGTCAGTCTCTAACAATAACTCAGTGAATAATCGAAGTTGTACTGTAATGTCAAAACGTATGTACTTCAAAGAAACTAACTAGATGATTATCAGCTCGGATATGATGTCGCTCTGTGCCGTCTATTCACCAGCCGCAAGCCTTCGATTTTACTAACACGCTTAATTTGAGGTACTTATGCCCGAACCAATTATTCCCCACAGCTGTGCTTAAAGCTTCTGATATCGTATGTTGAATCCTTGTGGTTTTTTTTCCTTTATCGTGCACCCTTGAAGTCGGGATTGAGCTATTCCTATTTTTATCTAAAGTCTCAAGAGATACTAACCACATTTTCTAATGTTTACTGATTGGTTATAGTCCGACGAATTGAGAGATGAAATCTTTGAATTGAGTTTAAATGCAATTTCAAACTATCAATTGGAAAGAGAGATTGCTTCATATATCAAAAAACAGCTCGACGTGTCCCAGGGAGAAACTTGGCACGTAATTGTGGGTAAGAATTTCGGTTCATATGTAACGCACGAAAAAGGTTACTTTGTTTATTTTTACATTGGACCATTGGCGTTTTTAGTGTTCAAGACGGCCTAAAATCATTTAAAACTGTAAACTAAATGTGTCTTGTAAGTATATGTAAGCTCTGATGTAAAAAGAAAAAAAAATATTGAACAATCCCTTGCAGTTTAATTTCGCCTAGCTTCAAGTGCCGTTTGAGAATGTTGTATCCTCTTCGATTTTTTAATTATACAATGCTAGAAATATCATTGTCCAGCTGTATAATAAAATCATCAAGATCTGAAACTAGATTATCGATTGTTACGGACTTCGGGCTACGAGTATGTTCAACGAAAAGAGCCCCCACGATTCTTAGTAGAGCATCCTGTGTGTTGTTCTTATCCAACCTGGAAATTTTATTCTCACGTTGTAAGTCCCGGGATTTGGATATTTCGTGCTTTAGTTGATTTTCTAAAAAATCATTTAACTTGGTGACATGTTTAAATCCTTCTAAGAGTTTTTCATGTGTCTTCCATTGTTCTGATTTCGTGTTATGTTCAGATTGCAATAAACTCATTTCGGCCCTAAGAAGTTCCAATTCTTTTCTGCTCTTAGCTGCGGCTTCTATAGCAGCCTTCATATCTTCATTAACATTTGGCACTATCTCATTCATGATTGCGCTAAGCTTGATATCCTTGGCGGTAGTAGCATACCGTAGCGTCGATAGGGTTTCTTCAAGATCTGTTGGAGAAATGCACGCAATCATACACGTCTTAGAGTTCCCACCAAGGTTTTCTTTCAAAACCCACGTCAACAAAGAATCTCTATAAGGAATCAGCAGCTTTGAATTTTTCGCAAGCTGAGATATGCATCTGCCAAGAGTACTCAACGACTTGTTGATATTTGATCCTTCTTTCATCCTTCTACCGTTATCAATACCCAGAGTAGCGTTTGCTCTTTCGCTACCGGCTAAATCAACCAACTTCAAATCACTCTCACGTATTGATCCGTCAGGTTCCTTCTGCTTAATTGATAACGTAAATATTGCATGGGAACGACTTGATTCCATATTCATCCTCGTTGTTGCGACTGACCTTTTAACATCACCCACAGATAGGTATTCCAATACTTCTTCGACCCGATTCACCCTGAACGTCGTGATATCTTGCACGAACGTTTTCTTATCATTGGCTTCACGAACCCTTGGAGATGTGTCTCCTAATAAATCTATCAGTTTTTCATTGTATATCTCAAAGTATGTGATTGTTACGGTAGATACTGTGGTATTATCGAGCTCCAATGCTTCAAACAATTCCTCGCATATCAATGGAATAATCCCGGGATTCGCAGTCCCCCCGCGCATTGTGTAAGTTTTACCAGATCCAGTCTGTCCATACGCGAAAATACAAGCATTGTAACCTTCGAGAGCATTCAAAACGTACTTGGAGCAAAGCTCTGCTTGTAGATCAGTTTGGGAAGAAGACTCGTCGAATATGTGGTCAAAGTTGAAGCTCTTGACAGGCGGCTCAAGGGTCTTTATCGTCTGGCTTTGAACTTGGAAACAAGTTTTCTTGTTGGTGGGTCGTACACGCACGACTACCTGTACGTTTTCACTCATGCTGTGGTAAATATATTATCGATTTATGTGGTTCTTGAGATCATGTGAAACGTCACATAGCTCTTCCGATAACTCCCTCTCTCACCTTTGAATCGCTTTCCTCTTTTGATATTTGAAGTTTGTACTTTCTTTCAAGTTGTTTACCTTTTTAAAATAATGCGAGAAGCGTCAATGTTTAATATAGAAAAACCGTTAATGCTGTGGATAAATTAGCCTACACTGAGTGCAACGGGCAGGAAATCCTCACGTCGTAGCCAACCTAGGAAGTGTTTTTGTAATTATACACAAGTTTTGGTCGAAGGAGAACATATATTTCATGTGCAAATCCACCTTCCATTATATTCTATGGTTGACACTGTCCAAAGAGATGTAGCAGTTTTTCCTCAATTGTAGCTTTAAACTCATTTTTAAGAGTAAAAATGAATGAATTACACTTTGAAGATTTAGATGGGACTTCCTGTACTTAGCGGCTAGCATTATCAATGGCAAAATAGACAGCACCTTCACTCTCGAGCAGTAGTTCCCCCCCTCTACTGTAACCTACAGTGTTGGTGTAGCGACTCGCTGTACTCCACACTGTATGAAACGGAGCTTTCGTGGTTACCCGCAAAAGTGACAGAGCATTAAATTTCTATTCTCAAAGAAAAATGCACATCTGAAAGGCTCATCTCATCAGTGGTTCGGCGATGAGCAGGAAAGAAGGTTTGTCTAGACAGTGGACATACCCTCTCGATTCATCCATCTGAGCACCACACTTATCTGCATACGCTAGTTCTTTATGTTCACGCCTCCAACAGATCCGAGAAAACCGAAAACGGTCAAGGTCTCCCAACTCTGTGAACTGTGCCATGCTCGCAAGGCGGTGATGAAAAGGCCAAAGAACCTACAACGTATATGTAAGGAATGCTTTTTCTCTGTTTTCGAAACGGAAATCCATAATACTATCGTATCCAGTAATCTCTTTTACCGAGGCGAACGTATTGCGGTCGGTGCCTCCGGAGGAAAGGATTCCACAGTTTTAGCTTACGTTTTGAAGCTTTTAAACGATCGCCATGATTACGGAGTTCAAATCGTGCTTTTGAGTATTGATGAGGGGATTGTTGGATATAGAGATGATTCTTTGGCCACTGTGAAGAGGAACCAAATTCAATATGACCTACCTTTGGAAATAGTGTCCTACAGAGAGTTGTACAACTGGACCATGGACGAAATTGTAGCTTGCGCTGGAATAAGAAATAGTTGTACATATTGTGGTGTGTTTAGACGGCAAGCACTTGACAGAGGCGCTGCGAAGTTGGGTATCAAACACGTGGTTACGGGCCACAACGCGGATGATATGGCCGAGACCGTTTTAATGAACATTTTACGTGGTGATGTCGCCAGACTGGAAAAATCGACTTCCATTATCACCCAAAGTAGCGGGTCACCGATCAAGAGATCGAAACCATTCAAATACTCTTACCAAAAGGAAATCGTGCTATACGCTCATTACAAGAAACTAGACTACTTCTCAACAGAGTGTTCTTATGCACCAGAGGCATTCAGAGGTACTGCCAGAGAGCTTATGAAAAATTTGGAAGCAATCAGACCAAGCTGTATCATCGATATCATACATAGTGGAGAAAGCCTCAAACTTAAGCCGAAAAAAGCGAAAAAGGCTCCGCCTCCAAGTCACATGGAAGTACGGCCAGATGGCTCAGTGTCGCTACAGAACGAATTCGTGGATGGTAATAGATGCGAACGATGCGGGTATCTTTCAAGTAACCAAATTTGTAAAGCATGCATGCTACTGGAAGGTTTGGAGCAGAACAGAGCGAAGATTCAACTCGAAAAGGATTCAACCACCGAGGGAGCTGCCAAACTCTCCAAGAAACTTGAACAGTTACAGTTTTGAAAACCCTATTTCACTTCAGCCCTGCGTTATCTGTGCTGCTGTACTTTCTATTTATTTAGTCGTATCTATTCGTTACCGTCATTCTATTTTTCTTGTATTTACATCTTTAATCGCTAGACCATGTTTTATCAATATACTGAAAAAAGGCACAGCATTTATATTCATATGAGCAATTAGGAACAGTTTTAGGAAGGGCTTTGGGCTAACAGCTCGACAATAATCGTTACCAGGGGCAATATAACACGCATAACAACGGCGACCGAGGCCTCCACAATTCTCAGACAAAAAATATGAGGTCTTTCATCAAAACTCATAGGAGGGCCTCGTCTCTAGATAACAGTCCGAACAAGCCTGCCAATGAGAGCCCTGAAAGCAGGAGAAATTCTCAAGGATCTTTTGGGGCAGAGATATCACTTCTGTCAACGTACCCACCTCAATATACACTCAAACAGTCGTCGAGTTTTGAACCCCTTCATAAACTCACTAGCAACAAGATTTTCACATCTAAGTTATTCAAAAAGAATTCAAACGTAAAGAGTCATTCTTCGAATAGCTCTCCACTGCTGAACAGATCTGATCCGGAGACGTTCGCACCTCTCATATCAAACACAGATGTAATACCTGCAATCAAAGGAACGCGAAGGCATGAGTGGGGTGACAACGATGACGCTTCAGAATCGGTTATTATTTTGAATAGAACCTCGATGTCATCAATGTCCGATACCAATCAAGACACTCCAGACACAGAACTTATTCGAATACATCCAAATTCTCGACAAGGAAGTGTGCTATCGTCGCAAAATTCTATAGAACGAAATCCCAGGCTTTCACTTGATGAATCAGAAGAGTATGAGGATAGTGAGGTGCCGAAAAATTTGACTACGAGCAGAAGCCAGTCCCTCAAGAAGAAAAGAAACAGACTTGCCAGGATCCATTCCCATGATGATATTTTAAATATGAGAAGTCAGAGCTCATTTGGTAGTGAGCTATTGGGTAATAACTTCAGCCCTATTCCTGAAAAGTGCCAAACCGCGTCTCCATCAACAAAGTATGAGAAATCCCCGAAGAGTGAACATCATCTGTTTGATAAATCACATCGTTCCGAACTTAGGAAGATCTCAGAAGCCTCTTTCAATGTTGGGGATGAGTCCAATTTTTATGAATCATCGGAAGGGCTTCATGAAAATGAACCTGACGAAGAAAAACCATTTGTTGGAAATCAATCAAAGTCATTAGCAGCCAATGGCCATACAATTACATTTGATACCGACAGTGGAACACCATCAAAGAAGGAAAGATCAATCCGGATAACAGAATCTGATGAGTCTGAAGATATGGGTGAAAACGAAGATGATGAAGAGGATGAGTCGGATTCGTCCTCAAAATTCTCATTTGAAAATGGAAAGGATTTAGCAGGAAGGACTGCTTCCTTGAAATACTACTCAACTGAAACAACGGTTCCACAATTTTATGTGAATGATATATACGAAAATGATAACTTTGATGATGAAATGAATTATTTCGACTCTGATGAGGATGAGGATGAAAATATGGATCACTTACGCGGAGGGGATAAAAATGGGCTATCAGGCTTTGCAGGGATGTGCACTTTATCAGATGACGAACTTGAACAGGAAAATTATGGTTCGCAAAAGGATGCTTCGTCAGTTACAAACCGAGATTCTGAAAAGGACATTGGACAGGGAATGAAGCAATCTTCAACTCGATTCCAAGAAACTCTCGAAGACAAAAAGCTTGAAAAAGCTTATCATTACCAACCTAAATCATATTCCGATATTTATGATCTAAGCGATGAGGAAGAATTGCCAGTAGAGAAACCAAAATCTTCAAATGAACACAAAAGTAATAAACCAGCGGAACAGAGTAAAATCACCAATTATGCTGACATATATGTGCTGAGCGAAGATGAAGTCAGCATCGGCTCATCAGACGATGCTGACGATGCTGATTCAAAGTTCACAGAGTTTTGCAGTAACTTTGAAATTCAGAACGAAAAGCCAACAAAAAACAACCCTGGAAGCCCAGCGCCAGAAACACACTTGAACTCTCCTAGCCGCCTCCTTGATGCTTCGCACAGCAACCAATCTCCGTCAGCGTTCAAAACTCCAGAAAGAAAAATATTGACATCTCCCCTGCGGCAGTCGGTAAAGTATCATGGCGTTAGCAGTCTACTCGATAATGATATTCAAGGAACTATGCGAAATTTGTACTATATTGATGAAGCTGGCGAAGACAAGTTTCTCGAAAATTCACTTGATTCCGAAGAATACTATTTGGACGAAATAAATGGAATACCAGAGGATTTCGATTTCTCAGATGATGAGGGTACTTCAATGCGAAGCCTTTCTCCTTTGAGTTATGCGAATAAAATGAAACTCGGTGCATTCAGAAAGACGCATAGCTTTTCTGACAGGCCACTTGGAGTGCTAAAAGAGAGTTCCCCCGTTAACTATAAACTGAAATTAAAAAACAAAAAAGTTACATTCTTCGATCATAATTCAGTTCAGAGATCTTATTCTGAGCCTTACGCTTCATCATTGGCAACTTCTTATCATTATCAAGAGGATGCGGGTGATAATGACATTTTGGAGAATAACAGCCTTGGTACACCTGTCACCCCCAGTAATTCATTCACTAAGCCTTCACCCAGCTTCACACAAAACTCATCACTAAGCCCAATCCAGGAATCTACAACATCATCTGACGCATCTCCCAAGCTCTCATGAAGATGAAAAAAATACGAAACATTATCTTTAATATTACATATAATTCCATGCGTAATTTCATTAATTTTGATGATAGTTATATAATTTTGATTTAACGATGCATACCTTGTATCCTTTCCATGTAGCGTCTCTGATTTTCAGGGGACATATTATGGCGTTGTTGGGACAGTTGTGGCCCGTTTAGTAAGTGCTGGGGAAGCGGGGGCAATGATTTATATGAGGCTCTAGCTCTTGATGAATATTTTTTGTCACTCGTAGTTAGTTCCAGAATCAAATCCTTTATATCTTCTGCAGTCTGTTCGCACAGATCAACAATTTCTGCAGATTTTCGTTTAGTTTCAGGACTGGTCCGCCTGAAATGAGAATCGGTTCTCTCATCAACGTACGGTGAATCCAAAACTATCACTTCCACCATATTTCCGTTGTGGTTCTCAAGTATAGTGTAGTCCTGCTCATTTTTGTTAAGGGAATCGTGAAACTTCCTGCCGTCATTCAGGCCTAAATTTCTCGAGTCATAAGACACATTATCCTTCGAAGCCCTTGAAAATCCTGTTTCCGAAGATGTTGTTAATGGATAGTCAATTGGTTTACCGGCTGGAGTTTCCGTCAACAGAGGGTCCGTAACAGTGGTCTCCATGCTGGGATAAGATCCATGTGATATCTCCGATTCATACGAGGACTGGCTCTCAGTTTTTGCGTTGTTGGAAAGCCTAGTAGATGGATCCAAAAGGGATTTACCTCTGCTAACTTCTTTGATAGCTTCGGCCATTATTTTGCTAGTTGGAATTTCGAGATTTCTCTCAATATTGGTAGAAAACGATTGGATGGTCGACAACGGTTTGGGTGACGCCAAGGGGCTAGATATTTTATTCAATGGTTTCGTGACGCCCTGCTGTACTACTGGCTCCTTTTTTGTGCTATCGTTATCCACAACGTCATTCTGAGATGGTGGAAAAACATTGATACGCGGTAGTTCTTCTACACTGCTGATGAAACTAAACTGTTCTTCCTCTTCAGAGCTATACGCAGATGAAATTTCGTAGACTTCTTGTAGACTTTCTTCTTCAAGGTTTTCGCAACTTTTGAGGGAATCAGTCTTTTTGCCTACAGTCCCGCTGACAGTGTCATTTGACATATCATCCAGAGGTAGACTTGATATACTGCTGGGCCTCAGGGGGGACCTTTCAGGTATTTCAGGAGTGGAATCAGATTTCTCTTTGGAGGATGCCGGGTTGGGTACTGGAGACAGTGTTGCAAACATGTCGGAATCTGTATGCATACTTCTGGATCTTTTATGCGCGTGAGATCGATAGTCTTGACTTTGTCGTAACACTTGTCTTCGATTCTCGGTATCGGATTTCATTGATTCCTGTGGAGTCTTCAGGAAACTGCCATCGTTGCATTGAATATCATTATTGGGAGGAAATTTGAAGTTGACGTTTAATCTGTTTGTTTCAACGCCGTTTAACTCATTTGATTGACTTCGGTCGTCACCGTCTGAAAAGGTCTTGAAGAATTCTAAAGTACCGTTTTTTGTTGTGGACCTCGGAATGTCCTCAATGGTCGGGATGATAATTTCTTTACTAGGTGTAGCCAAAATTTCTAACGCGCTGTTGTTTACTGGCTCAGGGCTTATCTTTCGATCTTCGACAACACGCTGTGGTTTGATTTCTGCTGGTTGTGTATGCTGTATTGAAAACCTCTTCAAGTTCCGTACTTGCTTTTTCAGATCAACATTAGCATCGGAATCAATGCCCAGTTTAGTGTCAATATCATCATCGCTAACATTGAACGATAAATTGTTTTCGGCTGATGCAATCGATATATCACTTATATCACAATCCTTTGGAATGTGCTCTTCAATATCTGAATAATTTGAACTGTCAGAAATCTCATCACCCAAGTATACCGAATACCCGTCACCATCAAAAATCAAACTATTTCTTCTTTTCCCTTTATTTTCAGGCGAAAGGTATGGTGGCACATTAATTTGTAGTGGAATCGGTACCTCGTATTTATTCATCGGCGAGTCTGGTCTCAAGTATAACCCCGAGCCATTCTCTTCGTTGGGTAACAGCACTGGCCTTTCTTGGAGATTTAATGCGTTACAATTACTCGATTTTGGTTTGTAAGTTTCAATTGTATCCAAGATTATAGACTGTAAGGAATTGTTTCTTGAGTGCGTTTTGCAAGGCGAACCATTTGGGGTGACATAAACACTGTCATAATTATTATTTGTGTAGGATGAGCCATGATGTTTGCTATGATAGTCCCAGATCTCCTTTGGCACGGGCACATTCACCTTGTTTGAATAATCAACAAATGTTGGCAGTTCCTCAGGTTTGTTCACAGATGCAGGGTATACGATCTTGCTAGGTGAACCTATCTTTGGGTAGTCTGTTCTAAGGGGTGGGTTGCTTGAAGCGAGGAATTGCGGTCTTTCTTCATACTTGTGAAGACTACTCCCGCCTTGTTCATCTGTGTCAACACTTCTATCAAAACTTGTGCTATTTTCTTCAATTGGAAGAGAAAACCGTACTTGCGAAGATTGTGGTCTGTGTGTTTTGTGTGATGGGCTAGCTACTTCTTGTTGCTTCAAACAAGACTGCGGACCAGAAATGGATCTCGAATGATCGGTCGGTGAAGTGTAGAGGTCCATTTGCAACTTATTGTTTATCCCTCTAAGTAGCGTTGTTATTTGCTTATACTCCCTGAAATGGGTGGTTTAATCTTGATGCAATAGTTGAGATGCCACTATTCTTGGTCGTATATCCCTTCGCTTGACAGTTCGATCTTGGACGTGAAAATTCGCAACGTTCTTTATCACTGTGTCTAGTCTCTTGATTTATATCGTGCTATTAATCGGCAAAGCAAATTACACGTTCAGCCAGTTGATCACCTATCAGGTTGAAATATGATTAAGTCCAGGGTGAAATGCTCCCCATATAATATTGTCCAAACCTACCAAGTTCTTCTCGAAAATCATCATCATTCATATTTCAATCTACTTCAACCATGCACAGTGTTTCTTCCAATTCAAGTGTATCTGTTCCTGGCAGTTTTTTCCAGATGTGTGTTTACCTTTTGCCGAATGTGGATTCGTCATTACATAATGTTACGAAAAACAGAAATCTGGAAATAGAAGCCGGGCAAATTTCAGATTCGAACAAAACAGACAGAAAGACAATTCTCCAGCCAGAAGAGAGTCATTCGAGCGTTGACGTATTGGACTGGAAAAGTCACGTGACGTCAAGTATCACAGTAGCCAATTTTAAAATGTTTCCCGACACAAGTAGCTGTACTCTTGCATAAATTTAGACGAATGGGCATGATGTCCTCCGGCTTGGCCTATAAGGCTGTGGATACCTTACATCTAGGCGTCCGCCATGTATGTTTTGGTAAGCTTATTAGTTGAAAGTGTCAAGGAGATAGGAGGACCTATATCAAAGATTCTTACCGCCACTAAATGGCGGTAATTATTTACCCGGCCACTGCTCGATTACCAGTCCAACATAGAGAACACGTTAATTTTTTTGTGCCAATTGCGTGCCAATTACGTACACTATGACTTAAACTGGCTTATGTTCGTATCAATATTGGGGGACCGGTACGAGGTAGATGGCCCTGTTAAGGCACTGGTTACGGCATATCATTGCTGGCAGGAATATAGTGTTTTTATAGATCTACTTATTACGAACCTGGTAGGCAGTGCATCGACACTTGTTGTTACTTAATTCCAAAGGGGTCTTTGGGCGCAGGGAAAATGTTAGCATAATCACAAAAATAGCCTTGTGGTTAAAAAAACAATCAGTCCTCAGGCATTCGTAGTATATAAAAAAATATAATTTCATATCAATAAAATAAATAGTCAAAATAGCGATTGTGGTATTACATAGGTTTTTTTAGGTAAGCTTTCGAAAGGAGAAAGTTTTTGGTTTTGGTTGAAATCTGTAGCCTGCAAAAGCCATTTGACGTTTAAGATTATAGCATCGATCAAGCTTCCGTTGTTTTGAATACAATAAGTTGAATCTGCGTGTGAAAAGTTAGGATATACTTTGTAGAAAATCACAAATCGAAGGAATATTAGACTAGTTAGGTCGGGCACTCAGCGAACAAAACAGCAGACAGATACCACAAGCATATCAAAATTAACTTCAAAGATGCAGGGAGAAGATTACGGATACGACTACGATTTCTTATTCAAGAGTATGTTAAAAATTTATTGAATTGTGATTCCAAGACTATTTATTCGCTTGAGTGATGAGTTGCGTAAAAGCGAAAAGAAGCAGGACTCCTCCATGCAATTTCGATTCACCAGGGGTTTCATTCGAATTTGGTTCTTTTATTTAGACGAGGAACAAGAACATAACTCCCACTTCCATCGTGGTGTTATCGCGATATATATCGGAGTTGCAAACATTTCCGAGAGCAATTTCGAGATCTGTTTTATTGACAAATTTATTTGGCATACAATCATCATTCAACGAAATAGCTTCAAAAAAACCATGAGGAGCACTGTCTTCTTGTACTGCTGATAGTATTCCTACTCTTCATGTTTCATTCGCAAATTTTTATTTTACTAACTATTAGCTTTGTGTCGTCCAACTGTTATTGTTACGGTTTGATGTAAAATCTTTTTCATTCAGTCGTGCTAATTGGAGATTCCGGAGTTGGTAAATCTAATTTACTATCGCGATTCACCGCTAATGAGTTCAACCTTGATTCCAAAACTACAATCGGTGTTGAATTCGCTACCAGAACCATAGAAGTAGAAGGTAAGAAAATAAAAGCTCAAATTTGGGACACTGCTGGTCAAGAACGTTACCGTGCGATCACTACTGCATACTACAGAGCAGCAGTTGGCGCATTGATAGTCTATGATATTACCAAATCAAGTTCCTACGAAAATTGTAACCACTGGTTGGCTGAATTGAAACAAAACGCAGATGAAAATGTCGCCGTTGGACTCATTGGTAATAAGTCTGATTTGGATCATAAACGGGCTGTTCCAACAGATGAGGCAAGGAATTATGCTCAAGAAAACCAGCTTCTTTTCACAGAAACCAGTGCTTTGAACGCGGACAATGTCGATGAAGCCTTTAGAGCGTTGATCACTGCTATCTACCAGATGATTTCCAAGAATCAGCTGGATTTGAACGACACTTCAGGAAACAATGCCAATGCTCCAAAGGGACCCACAATTTCTTTGACTCCTGCACCAAATGAAAAACACAAAAAGAGCTCAAACAACTGTTGTTAAAATGTTTACCTGTGCTTATACGTCTCACTACAGGGGTGTTTTATATTGAAATATAAACACTTGACGGAGGGAAGGAAGTAGCGGCCGTTTCGAAATCTATTCATCTTAATTAGACTCTTTTGTTAATGTACATAACGTCAATTGCCATACTTTTTGGAATACCATGAGTTTAAAGAGGCATCCACAGAAATACTTAATATCAGCATTACAATATAGAAGTGAGTCAGTTAGCCACGGCATAAACTAACTGTGTAATTCACGAAAAGAAGGATGCATAATATTGCCTAAGGAAGAATATATAAAAAGTTACAAATTTTCGTATCCATATGTATGAACAACTATCTGGAAGCCCTATCACTCAGTAGAAGCGGAGGTTGGGGCGAAGGCTGCTTCCTTGAACTCGCCATCGTTTTCGTCATCATCTTCGTTCTCATCTTTGGCAACTTCACCACTCTTTTCTAATTGCTCGGCTGTCTTCTTATAGTCAATGATTTTTCCGCGCGTTCTTCTACCAGTGGTAATGATGTTAGAGGTATCAATTTCGGATAAGTCGTCTTCTTCTTCATCTTCTTTTGCCATGATTTGATCCAGCTTTTCGTCATCGACTTCACTGTCACTATTCTCGTCCTTGTCATTAGTCAAAGTTGAAGATGTCTTATCCTCCTCTGCAACCTTTTCATCCAGGTCATCGTAATTTCTTCTTCTTCTTGGCTTCTTGGACTTCTTGTCTTCCACTCTGGCAGAGGCCGCATCACCTTCAACTGGCCTCTTAGCCTGCGAAGTAGCTTGAGAAGCATCATTTCCCTCTGCAGCTAGTTGAGTACCCTTCTTGTTCTCGATTTTTTCTGCCATTTCTGCCGGTGTAACAAGTTCCTGGTCCAATACGCTGGGTGATACAACCCAAACCGAAATTCGATAGAAGCAATACGATTCTCACAATAAGGTACATACGTGGCTAATGGTTCATTCCACTTTATAAGCAAATGTAAGCTCTATTTTCAATCCTAAAATGAAAAGATCTGTTTTACTCATCACGTGATATACAGTGCTAATTTTTCAGTTTTCTTCATAACGAAAAACCGTTGTAGTAAGTAAAATTCAACTTTAGTTATTACAATATAAAACTAACTAACAAACTGTTGAGCAGGCTTGACAAGAGAACCGATGCCCACAATAGAAGAAAGTCAGTTCAATAGGTGTAAGAACTCGCACTTTCCACACACCGTTGAACCAATAATCTCACATAGCCGCGTCACTTGTTCGTGTTGCTGGTCTTTTTCACGTTTTGGTTATAGGAGCATTTTACTTAGGAATTTCCATACCCGACAATACTTAGACGATGTCTCAAGTTGAAGTTAAAAAGAAGGAAACAAAGCTGTCAGACTTGATTGATTACAGGATCAGAGTCGCCACACACGATGGGAGGGTGTACATTGGCCAGCTTATGGCATTCGACGCTCATATGAATCTTGTCATGGGGGATTGTGTGGAGGAACGGTTGGCCCATAAACAGCTCAAAGCCGTACTGAAAAGCGGAGGTGATCTATCGAGCAACGTTCAAGTGGAAAGAAGGACTTTTGGGCTGATGATTCTACGAGGAGAACACGTGCTGAGCACGTCAGTCGAATCGCCTCCTCAACTGTCCAAGAAAGAAAGACTCGAGCTGGAAAAGAAGAACGGGAGGAGGCTAAACAACGAGAAAAAGGCTCGCCAAGGAAAAACTCCATTCCAGAAGAACACCGATGTTACTAATACTAGTACCATTAAGCAAGCAGTGAAAACTCCAGGCGATTCGAACAGAATTACAAAACCAAACCATAAACAAACGAATCCTCGCTCCAGAGTGGCCAGCAGGTTTGACCCAAACTCTCAAGTACGTACAAGTCGGTTCCAAGCCCCTCCAGGGTTTAAAAAAAGAAACTAATTCTTTTTTTTTTCTTTCAAAAAAAAAATTGCTGCACAGCTTCGAACAGCATCGGTATTCGGATCACACTAGACTCACCGGTCCCACAACATTCCGTGAGATGCTGGAGACTCGGGTGGGTATCTGTAATTACGTCTTTCTTAAATATCGCCCCGATTGGCAAAATTGCAACAACCACAACCACAAGCCGTACTTAGTACTTTGCAAAAGCTGTATCACCCATCCCACCGTCCTCTGGAAAATTAGCTGGTAGAACGAAGTACGTCCACTTCCCGCGCAGCGCCGTCTGTTTTCCACTCTCAACAACTCGTACCTATACGAATCCTCCAGGAATTCCCCGTGCTCCTCGAAGTCAGACAGATAAAAGATATCGCCACCTCCAAAGAACTTAAGCCTCTGGTTGCAAGCTCTCAGAAGAGACAGGCAAAACCGTGTGCGCACCGTCGTACCAGACGTGGATCTCGCAGGTTTCTGGAGAAATATCACACTTGTTCGTTGTCCAACCCGGAAAAACCCACTTTAGGATTTTCCGTCTTTGCGTAGCTTCCACTATTTCCCCCAGATAACTCGGTGCAAGGTTCGGAACAATTATTCTCTCTGGAGTAACTAGTTTTTCCCAAAAAATTGCTCTGTGCAAAAGAAACCTCCGTAGCGTTTTGTAGAATGATCATATGGTCCTCCTGTCCCGTCTTTCTCGTAAGATACAGGATATCCCATGCTACTGATTAGATGAACTCATTTCCACCATTTACCAGCATGTATATATATATATATACAGGTATGAGTGTTCCACATACCCCGTTTCTTCTCCCCGCTATTAACATATATTCGTAGGTTTTCTTGTACCGTTTTTTTTTTCTTTGTTACTCGTACGCACCCAATCATCATCTGAGTAAAGAAGACTAACAAAGATCTTACCCACAGAGTGGACACATAGATAAGCTCTGAGCACATTGCTAGCCTCCAGAGTTCCTGATACTAGCAAACCAAAAATAACACGAGAAAAGAGACCTTGACAACGTAATAAATATGGCTACTGCTAAAGATTTCAACGAGAGACCATATAAATGTGAGATATGCGGTAACCGGTTCCACAGGTTAGAACACAAGACTAGGCATATACGAACACACACGGGCGAAAAGCCTTTTGGATGCACCGTTCCTGGTTGTTCTAAGAGATTTAGCAGAAATGACGAACTAAAGAGGCATATCAAAACACATTTCAAGTCGAGAAAAAGAAAGCCAAGGACAATAAGACCAAAATCAAGGTCCTCGAGTCAAGTGAATCTAGCTCAAATGACTGCCCAGGTCCCTATGGTCAACAACGCTGATAAATGTTTACCGCCACAACCTGTTTTACCGACTCTAATACCCGACAATTGTAACCTACCTGTTATGGTTCCTGTACCATACCATTTACAAAGCTCAATGTACCTGGACGTGGAAAAACCAAACCAGTTTGCTCCAATATCACAAAATTCTAGTACCAGTTCTCTGAACACGATTTTTACCGAACACAGTGATCGCAGCTCTTCAAGATTAAGTAGCCTAACAAACTCACCAAACTTGCTGGCCTCCTCATCACACGATGATCACCCCCTACCCGGTATCTCCAGCAAAAACTTGCTAACAGCATTGAGCGCTCTTCAAGGTATGACACCACTGAGAAAGACTGGATCTTTCCAAGATTTACAACCCCATAGTCCAAACTTCGAAGAAAAGAAAAATGGCAGTTATTTGTCGATATCATCACTTCTTAATCCAAAGCAGTAGATCGCAATGATAATCGCAATAACTGGATATGAATACTCACGAAAAACCAAGCTCCAGCACGAAGCTGGTGCTCTTATAGAACTACTTCACCTCTGCCATGACACTCATATTGGCCACAAGATTTTGTTTTTACTGGCCAATTTCTTACAAGTTCGAGTACGCATACAAGGTTGTGATGTTTAGTAACGATATATACACCACACACACACACACTTAAATAGAATTGATAGACTTTTCAACCGGAAGAAAACATCCTTAACTGCTTACGGTCGTTTGATTTTTGTCATGGGTTCTAAGGAGGGTCATAAGGTGAAAATCACGTGATGAATAGGCACAATCGACATTTTCTTCAGTGCTTTTCACTACTTTTACAAATAATCAATGAGATTGAAATACAGAGAGGATATTTAGACAAGGGCAAGCTACTTTACGACCCTCATTAGTTAAATAAAGCATCCTGAGCTTGTGAGTTGCCTTTTTGCAGGAAGCGACGCCCAAAGAATTTAACAGAGCAACCGAAAATCTTGATGGGGAATTTGCCCAGTCATCCTAACAGACCACATCATAAACAATCTCCAACTATGTCGCAAAACGTCAAAGATGTATCGATGGTTGACATCAATGAAGCTATGAACGATTCACAAGCCAACGATTCGGACCAGAATGGAAGTTCAGTTAACCCTTCGAACCTTACACAGTCTTTATCGAAAATGAACATAGATGACAGCAATGAGTTAACACCGCAGCTTTCCTCCAGGAAATCCACCTTGATATTTAACGACGACTTTGACGAAACCCCAAGCCAACATAAGCACATCGAACATCAAAATAATTACGATGCTAGAAGGAATGTCGCAGATAACGAAGACGAAGATGAGGATGCTGTGAATAATATAATAACTGACCGTTCTGATGGTTCAGCCTCTTCTTTGTCCCCAGAATCATCTACAATGAGCTCAGGCGAACAGGGAAGAACTCAGAATGTAGAATACGCGAACACTTCTCAAGAAGGATTCAACAAAGGATTTTCAGAAAATCAATACGAAGGAAGTGCTCATCAATCCCCTTCTATTAAGGAACAACAACCTCAACCAACACCTGATAGGAGGCCTGCCATGGTTCCTGTTGAAATTACATGGCAGCAAGGTGGTTCGAAAGTGTATGTGACCGGCTCCTTTACCGGATGGCGTAAAATGATTGGTCTCGTACCAGTTGCAAATAAGCCGGGGGTTTTCCATATCAAACTACAGTTGCCTGCTGGTACCCATAGGTTTAGGTTCATTGTAGACAATGAACTACGGTTTAGTGATTTTCTACCCACTGCCACTGATCAAATGGGTAATTTTGTCAATTACCTAGAGATTGTTTCTCCAGAATCTATGCAAATGATGGACTATGAATCAAACGCTCAACAGCAAAATCAACAAAAACAGAATGCCTCTAACCTCCAATCCTCAGACAACTCTGTTCAACAACCCCAACAACAACACCACACTACTGCTCCACCACAGGTCAGAAGACAACCATCACAAAGCAAAGACGGTAAATTGAGTGCGAGATCCCAACTAGCGTTACATATAGAAGAGGATCCCGACGATATGGGAAACGGCTACACTCGTTTTAAGGGTGAACAACAATCAAAAACGGACTACGAGTACACCCAAGATATTCCAGCCGTTTTCACAGACCCATCTGTCATGGAGCAGTATTATCTCACATTAGATCAGCAGCAGAATAATCAACAAAACATGTCGTGGCTTACACCACCACAACTCCCACCTCAATTAGAAAATGTTATTCTTAACAATTACAACAAAAATGCAGAACCAGGTAGCGAAAACAACTCCGGTGCTTTGCCAATTCCAAATCATGTCGTTCTCAATCATTTGGCCACTTCTTCAATTAAGCACAATACGTTGTGTGTTGCCAGCATCGTAAGATATAAAAGAAAATATGCCACACAGATCTTATATGCTCCGTTGCAGTGAGTATATCATTTTTTATAACATAACCCGAATTCCTTTCCGATAAATCATTTTTAAACTTTATAGCCTAACCTATTCACTCCTTTACTAAGACTTATAAGGGTAATCTATTGATTATTTAAGAAATATTCATGGACAAAACGCATGTGATAATTGCTTTCGAAGCCTTTTGATAGCTTTATAATAGTTTGGTATACATTTATCTATATGTTTATTTCTTGGACTTCTTAGACTTTGAAGATTTTATTTTTTTCTCTTCTTGTAGTTCTGCAATCTTATCAACCTTTTGCTTTATTCTCTCGAGAGATAGTTTTATATCACCTTTCTGGAAGTGATCCAGGTCATAATAGGCTGGTGCTAACTCAATCAACCATTCTGGTCTGACAGAAGTTACTGTTCTGATGTAATTTTTAGAGGTTAGAACGAATTCATTGTAAACAACCCATTCTGCATCATGACCTAAAACGGTGGAAGGATGAATTAAAACATCTTGGTTATCTTTAACTGTGATATAACCCTTCCCACCTGATCTCTTCTTGGCAACTTGCATAAAGAGCCCTGCAGCGAGAGCTTTTCTTATATTATCGAAGTATCTTGGAGAGTCATAGTCTATGGTACAAAGCTCTAAATTGTAACGAGTCATTAACCTTTCCAATTGGTTGCGGATGTTGTCAGCAGCTGAAAGGGATCTATAGTTCAAGAAATTGTCTCGACACCATTTGTTAACTCCATATTCATAAGCCTCATCCGACTTAAATGCATGGTAAACATTTAATAACGTTAAGTGGTCACCATCTGGGTGCGCAAAAATGTTCTTAGCATCATCCGAGCGTTTCTTGTCTTTCGACGTACGAATGAATACACTAGGTACAGACAACATCGCAACAATTGTTAACATTTCTTCAGAGCAAGAAAATTCGGGTGATCCGATTAACATTACAGCTAGCATTGGATCTAGAGGGAACTGTGATGCCAATCTACCCAAAGATGTAAGGTTACCATCGTCATCCAAACATGCCAAAAAGTTAAGTTCTTCTAGAGCTCTCATCATGGTTTCAGGGGCTGGAGGATCCATGAAATCGAAGTGAACCAAATCATCGATCCCTAGCTTCTTAAGTTCTAGAACAGTAGAGGAGAGGTTGCTGCGGAGAATTTCAGGGTATGATTGCTCGATTAACTCTTTCTTGAACGCTTCCTCAGTGTATAGTCTAAAGCACTTACCTGGCCTGGTACGACCGGCTCTACCAGCTCTTTGTTGAGCTGATGCCTTAGAAATAGGAGAAACCAAAAGTGATTCAACTCTTATCCTTGGGTTGTATACTTTTTGCTTAGAGAAACCAGGATCAACGACATACACAATACCGTCAATGGTTAATGAAGTTTCTGCTATGTTGGTAGAGACGATAACTTTTCTGCCTGCTCTTCCGTTGTGTGATTCTGGAGCCGGTTCGAAAATACGTTGTTGTTGATGAGGAGGTAGGGAACCATATAAGGGATATACGGACAGAGGACCACAACCCTGTTCTCTGATAAGCTGATCCCCTTCTAGTGATATTTTTCTCACCGCATCCTCAATCTCGTCTTCACCTGTCAAAAATAGTAAGACGTCACCCTTCTCCTCTGTAGCATGTATTTGTAAGACAGTCCTAATTGCACTATCCAAATAATCTCTTTGGAATTCTGGAGTGTAGTAGATTTCAACCGGATGGGTTCTACCTGGGACAGCCAAAAGTGGGGCTTTATTGAAATATTTTTGGAATTTCTCTGCATCAAGAGTAGCAGACATAATGATGATCTTTAGATCAGGTCTGCGATCCACAACTTGTTTTAAAAGACCCATTAAGATATCAGTAGCCAAAGTACGCTCGTGTGCTTCATCAAGAATAATACAAGAGTAACGCGTCAAGTCATGATCGTCCATAGCTTCTCTCAACAACATACCATCGGTCATATATTTCAAGATAGTCTTATTGGAGGTTTTGTTTTCGAATCTGATGGAATAACCAACCTCTTCACCTAATTTCACATCCATTTCTTCTGCTACCCTTTGTGCCACGGACATAGCAGCAACCCTACGAGGTTGAGTACAAGCGACTTGGGTATTCTGCAAATGTGGCATTTCATCAAACAACACAAACTGAGGAATTTGAGTGGTTTTACCAGAACCAGTCTCACCAACGAAAACCATGATCTGATTTTCTTGATAGATCTTCAAAAACTCGTCTCTTTGAGAATGAACCGGTAAGTCCCTTCTAACTTTTAGAATACCAAAATACTTCTCTGATAGTTCGCCTCCAGTAAACGCATTTACTGAACCATCTTCGAGTCTTTGAGCATCTGCGGCAGTCGTGTGATGACGTTGCAGTCCGCTAAATTCCCCGGCGTCATGATGAACCAAAGGTTCAGGGCTTGGTAAAGGATGCTCCCTGCTGAGTTCTTCGGCAACCTCAGCAGCATGTTCCGGAATAGACGTCTCTACAGCAGAAGCGTGTTCGTTTGAAAACCTTCTCTTACCCATTGCTGATTGTTTCTAGTCGGTTAAGTTGCACAAAATTAGGCAACGTTTCCCAATGATTCCAGATTGTATACTCTATAAGACGTCGCCCGTAAAATCATTTCAATATTTCCAATCACTGTTCAATCTATAACAGTTTGTCGAGATGAGATGAGCTTGATTTTCAGGTTCACATTAAAATTTTTAGAAAAGAAAAAACGACAAATTCGCTAGAGGTCAGGATACTACCCGGACACGATACCTTCAAATACATGCGATTATCTGTATTTGTATGAATAGAATAGCAAGCATTTCCTTGAAACTTATTAAATGGTTTGCACAATGTACAATACCGGCATCTTAAACTCTCGTACAAACAGCACATGTGTACGAAAATTATTGCAGACAGACACACGTAGCTAATCGGTCCTTTCCAACATAAGCCTCTATAAATTGATCTTTCTACTGAATTGATTGGCAACACGGGTATCACTGAACTGCATGTCAAGAAAAGGTCTATATCGAGCTATTTGCTTATCGGAGTCTATTTTCACTGTCTTACAGGACTCGACCTCGATTGGTAGACAGTCGTTTGACATTTGGCTAAAGACTTCAACCTTAACAAGACCTGTACTAAGCAAGTTCCAATGGTTTTACGATGAGAATTGGGAACATGCAAAGAAACTTTCTGAGTCCGTTATAAAAGCCAGAACTAAATCAGTGCCTGGTAACACACAGCAGAGCAAGTCCTCTGGTCAGAAACATGTGAGACATTTTTCAACTTACCACAGATCATATAACAAGGCTGAAGGGTCTGTTCCAACGGATCAAAAGGTTCCAGAAAGTAAGCCTCGAAAGCTTGAAAGTTCGAAAGTTCCATCGTCACGTATCTCTCGGCTTTTTCATTACGGCCACCTAGCTGCCAGTGTGGGTATCTCTGCTGCATCCCAAAGTATCACTCAGCTCAGTCGTGGCCAGTCATCAAATTTCAAAGGCTCTTTATTATCAGATTCTAACGTTGAACGAATTGCGAACAAATTCTCTCAGATGAGAGGTGCAGCATTGAAGTTGGGGCAGCTGATGTCATTCCAAGATGAGAAAGTCTTACCACCGCAGCTATATACCATACTCGCTAGAGTTCAAAATAGTGCTAACTATATGCCTCCAAGACAGTTAGACAGACTAATGGCTAGAGAATTAGGACCCAAGTGGGAAGAACGGTTCAAGAGTTTCGATAAGACTCCTGTTGCAGCCGCCAGTATCGGCCAAGTTCACAATGCTGTCATGCTCAATGGAGAAAAGTGTGTCGTCAAGGTTCAGTACCCTGGTGTCAGAGATTCGATCGATAGTGATTTGAACAACCTTCTTATGTTGTTGACTGCCTCCAGTTTACTACCCAAGGGACTGTTTCTAGACAAAACAATCGATAACGCACGGAGAGAACTTAAATTAGAATGTGATTATCGTAGGGAAGCCAATGCTCTTAAGCATTTTGCGAATCTACTGAAGGACGATCCCGTTTTTGAAGTGCCACTCGTTTATGACGAGTTTACCACAGAAAACATGATCACTATGCAGAGAATGGAAGGTACTGAAATCATGAAACTACCCGCTGACACTCCTCAAGAAGTAAACGATTTTATTTGTGGAAATATCATGAGGTTGTGTTTGCAGGAAATTGCTGAATTCAAGTATATGCAAACTGATCCCAACTGGGCTAACTTTTTATATAATCCTAAAACGAAAAAAATCGAGCTTTTGGATTTTGGTGCTAGTAGAGGATTTCCCGACTCATTCATTCACAACTATCGTAAGCTGTTAACCCAGGCCACAAAAGGTGATCGTGCGGGAGTAGCAGAGACATCGGTTGATCTAGGCTACTTGACTGGTCTCGAATCCGCTGCTATGGTGGATGCACACGTGGATTCTGTCATGACTCTTGGTGAGCCTTTTTCTGTTGATCCAGAGACATATTTCGACTTTAGCAAGCAAACAGTCAGTGACAGAGTTAGGTCAAATATTACAGTGATGCTAAACGAGCGTCTCTGCCCTCCTCCAGAAGAAACTTATTCCCTACACAGGAAATTCAGCGGCGTTTTTCTTTTATGCTCAAAGCTGAGCGCTAAAATTCAATGTGGCAAATTGTTCAAAGAGCATTTCGCTTTGTAACGGCAGTTTTGTAACCTTACTCAAGCCGCATGATAGAATCACCGACGCAAACTGTCGGTGTTTGCGTTAACCAGTAGTGTTAATATCAATAATGACAATTTCTCTATATATTATGAAAAAAAAAAAAAGATAGAAGCTAAGAGTAGCGATTTTGAATATCAAAATTATCGATTATGAGGTAATACCCATCTCTCCCAAGAGTCCCTAAGCCTGACCATATCGCCAACGATTTCAAACAATTCCGGTTCAGATAGTTTAAAAGCATTTTTCAACACTTTTGTCTTTTGTTCAGCCATTGTTAGCTTTGGTAATAACTTCTTGATTCTGGGGAATTCAGAGAAAGTTCTTATCAGTAGAAATCCATCTTTACCCATTAGTGATCTTAGATATATATCACGAAGTAAGTTATCAGTCGAGAAGTAGAATAATATTTGACTATTAACATCCTCGATCTCTTTTATAATGCCAGCCAAGGGAGAGAGCTCATATCTCGTAACTATCTGAAATTCACCAAATGGAGGTAGTTGGGTTACAATCTGTCTGATTTCTGTGACATCATTAAAGTCAATAGTAACTGGACGTGAAGAGATTAGATCATTAAGTAGACACTTGCGAGGAACGTACTCCAAATCATCGTCCCTTTTCTCAACAGAGGATGTTTCTGAAAACCGCGCCTTTTCATAGTTTTCAAACAAAGGAGTTAAAGGCGTAACCTGGACGTATTCTTGACTTTCTGCACTTGGTAACAACGAGAAGCAATCATCGTATTTGTAAAAGTCAGGTTGTGATGTCATGTCAACTGTATAGATTTGCTCGTAGAAATGAGGTAAAATCGCTCTGAACTCCTGGTATGGCCAGCATGTTCCAATGGCTGTTTGACATGTTTGTTGTGATACAACAAATGCGGTTTACTCTTCAATGCGGTGCTCTGGCAATCAATACGTCGCCCAATTAGTCTAACCTGTCACCGACACAAAACTGACGCGGGGTTGTTAATGGTCACATGACTCAAAGTAGCAATTAAGTACTGTTAAGAGAAGCTGAGATCGAAAAACGCTGCACAGAGCTGTTCACAAGCAAGGACATTTCGTGGGTTGTGAACTTCAGATATGAGACGATGCACTGACCTTATGTTTTAATATTACATCGTATACATCCGTTTATGACCCATACCATATAATACGATCATATTTCTTTTTCACTTTTTCATGTCTTTTGTTTTTCCAGGTTGACTCATTTGGATAGTTCCCAGCCTTTAGAGCAGCACAAATCATGTATTACTCATGTATGTTGGAAATTCAACTTAATTGTATGGTAACTGGTGGGTTCGATGGTGGTTTGGACATTATGGTTATAAATACTCCGGCGTCAACCAGTAGCACCGAACATATCACAGTTATGATAGGATCTGTAACTTCCGAATTGTTAGCAAACCACCGAACAGGCAACGAAGACCCAACGCAAAACTATAACATGGTACAATGCGTCGGACATATCTCAACGTTAAACCAAACGCTGCTGAACAAAATCACAGCTGAGATAGTACAGTCAATGCTAAAACCGACTTTGGAATTCGATGAGATTTTGATGGAATCATTTATGTACCCCAGGGGAATGGAATCGCTGCTCCATAAATACCGATTCGAAAACACTGACGACATGAAAGAACGTGATTGCGATTTTGACATCCAGGATATAGGACACGCTCAGATTCTGGAAATTGTTCACCTCAGAAGAATCATATTAGACACTCAGTCGAAATGTAAAAGACCGGACCAGCCTGACTTTATTCAACATGTCCAACAATCCTTACACAGCGTAGAGTCGCTGATGTATGATCTTCTGAAAAGGCTTAGCGTTTACATGGAAGTCCCTAGCTGTTCAAGATTATACAATGGCATTCTGTCGAAACAACTGCCAAATTTCAAGGAATTCTTTTTAAGATTCAAAACGTTCCACACCATCACAAACTCATTGTTCGAAACAGCAATGAAAACAGGTCAAAATCCTTCCAAATATTTCAATGTCGAAATTACTTTATCTGACACAATCACAAAGTTCATGAATTCAAACGAAAAATGGATGCACCAAATGTTACTAGAATCCTCGTCGCTACAGGAGTTCCGTATGACTCTCTCAGGAAACGATAAAATAGATGAATCAACCCTCCAACCGTCTTCAAAAGTGACCCGCTCTTCCTCCTTTAAGAAATTCAACCAAGAAAGAAAGAATCGTCTTCGGATTTCGCACAGGTCACTTTAAAGGATTGTTCTACTACTACCAAAAGAGAGATCTTCTAAGAGTGGCAGCCTTGCATTATTAGCCACCTTATCCAGCTTCCAGTGCGAAATGAATCTGAATTGAACTGCAGTGTGTTTCACATATCTCACATTTCGTGTTTTCAATGAAAAATAGAGGATAGAAAGTATAAGTCTGTACTAATACATCAACTTAACGTGCGTTTTCAAAAAACGCATCGGATTTCGAATTTATCATGCGTTTTTTTTGCCAAAGAGAGTTTGGCTTTGGATTTGAAATTGCACTGCGATGAGCATCTTTGAAAAGAAATTTAAAAAGAAACTTTCACAGAAAAACGGTGGCTTGCTGGCTTCCAGGGACAGATAGAAAAGTGTGTAGAAAAAAAAAGCACGCCCATATATTATACGTACTAAAAGCAGCTAAGATAACCGTGTACTGCAGTTATAAGCTTGACCGGTGAAGCTATAGACCGTCTCGAAAGCCCTGCCCTCTTATTGGTAATGAATGTGAAAAAAAAGCACCAATAATCTCGAAAGCCCAGAACCACGACCAATTGAGAAAAAACTGCGGGATCTTGTTGTAATAACTGAGGGTACAACCTTTTTCGCCGATTCTTACTCGTTGTAATCGTTATGGAAATGAAGCTTTACAGTTAGAAGCGATAAAAAGAAAACCGATTGGATATTGAATCGAATTTGCTTATGTGAGAAGTTGACACTTTCTTTTGAATTTACTCTTGGTTTTCTCGTCGATTGGCTTTAATTTCGTATGTTCTGTATAAATATACATATGTGTAGATTTGTTCTTGAATCATAACACTAGATTGCAATCTACGTGAGTTTGATTGCGGAAGGTTTTACCAGTTATTGTCCAGAGGTAATACTAGCACCTGCCGTGAACGTGTGAAAGATTAACCAATGAGCAAGAGTACTGGTGTCGAACACCGTTCCAATGGCGTTACAGCTTCCACAGAAACAGCCACCGTCACAGGGAAGACAGCTATTGATACACATGGTAATGTCTTCAAGGTTCCTGACTATACTATCAAAGATATTCTAGGTGCTATTCCAAAAGAGTGTTACAAAAGAGACACGCTGTGGTCTTTGCACTATGTCGTTAGAGACATCATCGCAATCTCCATTATTGGCTACGTTGGAACGAATTACATCCCAGTGTGGTTCCCGAACAGTGCTTTACTAAGGTTCGGTGCCTATATGGTACAATCTTATTTGATTGGGTTGTTCGGTTTTGGTTTGTGGATCTTGGCTCATGAGTGTGGTCACAGTGCGTTCTCTGACTCTACATTAGTCAATGATACAGTGGGTTGGGTCTTACATTCATGGTGGATGGTCCCTTACTTTTCATGGAAGTTCTCTCACTCTAAACACCATAAGGCCACTGGGCATTTGACCAGAGACATGGTATTTGTTCCATATACCAAAAAGGAGTATTTGGAAGTGAAGGGTAAATCAAAGCTTATGGAAATCACCGAAGAGGCACCTATAATGACTCTGTTCAACCTCATCGCACAGCAGATCGGAGGTTTACAACTATACTTGGCAACAAACGCCACTGGTCAATCTTATCCGGGCGTTCCAAAGTTTTTCAAGTCTCATTACTGGCCTACTTCTCCGGTTTTCGATACCAAAGATTTCTGGTACATTATCTTGAGTGACATTGGAATCATTTCCACACTAACAGTCAACTATTTATGGGCAAAGACGTACGGTTCTCATGTCATGCTGATCAACTGGTTTGTTCCATGGTTATGGGTTAACCACTGGTTAGTGTTTGTTACATTCTTACAACATACCGACCCAACTATGCCTCATTACGAAGCAAGTGAATGGACTTTCGCTAAAGGTGCAGCAGCCACCATCGACCGTAACTTTGGCTTCATTGGCCAACATGTCTTCCACGATATCATCGAAACTCACGTTTTACATCACTATTGTTCAAGAATTCCTTTCTATAACGCGCGTGTAGCCACCGACGCTATTAAGAAGGTTATGGGAGAGCACTACCGCTATGAAGGGGAAAACATGTGGTTTTCTCTGTGGAAGGTTGCTAGATCCTGCCAATTCGTGGACGGTGACAATGGTGTTTTGATGTTCAGAAACACAAACGGCGTTGGAAAACCATGTCAAGAATGAGCACACTTAGAAGTTACATATATTCATCCACTCCGTTTCATTGTTATTATTTTATCCCTATGAGACTTAGGTTACTTAGCACTTCAAAATCTCCCAAATAATTTTATTTAATTCAGCAAATGTAAATTCATATTTATATCGATAGATCAACTGTACCTATAACCGAAAGATATTAATAACCTACCAAGAGCCCATTCCCAAGCATACACAGAGGTCAACCAGCCTGAGTCATATAATTCGCAAAAAACAGTGCAGATACATGTTTAGCTCTTGCCCTGCAGCCCTTGTTCTGGATAATACGTGGGACTTGGATTCAACGAACATTAAGGGAAACCGAGGAGCGGAAACAAAACCATATCACTTTTCAAAAGTTTAATTAATAAAAAACCTCTCGAGAAGGGAAAATCAAGAATTCTACGGGGTTGCTTACCGATAAACACAATGTTGGTGGTTTATACATGATCGAGTATTCTTCAGGATTCCAATTGAACAAGTAAAAGCATGTATTTCCGAACTTTTTCTTTTCTCGAATATATATTACGGAGCAAGTCCGCAGGGTGTCTCACCTCGGAGTTTGCAATGACAAATATCTACAAACCGCAAAATGCCCCGAAGATGGAAAAAAAAAACAAAAGGTGCCTTGAACCGGTTGATATACTTGCCTGTTTACACCTTGTTATGTGTAAAAAGAGTCGAAGCTAGAAGAGACCATTTTCTTCTGTACCACGCACACCAGAAAGAACATTCAGGCAGTGGCGAACTGTGTCAATTCCGGGAATGGAATGATCACGCGAAGCGAAGGGTCCATTGAACGTTCCACAGGCACGGACATATCGGACCTCAAAGCTTTTGTTCCTACCAAGCTACTTGTCTCGAGGCACTCCATGCCGTATCATACAATAGCCTATGTCGAAATTCTCTGTTTCATTCGTGACTTGTATACTGTATTGCATACGTTTGAATGATGAAAATGCCTGATATGGCTATTTAGGCGGCAAGGGAAAAAAAAAAAGGTTTTTGTTCCGATGGGGGGTAAGGGAGTTAGACGGGCTCAGAGTGTTTTTTTCCGCCATACAGATGTAAGACCGACAAGCGAATGAGGCAACGTAATGCTGAATATTTGACTTGAATCTCACGATTCGGGAAACAGCTTAGACACCGCAATGCATGAACCTTAGTAAACATTGCCTCATTTTTTTTCCTTAATCTTCCATTCTCATACCCATTGTACAATCCAGTTCAATAGGCCGGAGGTCGGTTTTAAGGCCCAACTTGCGACACATTACTAAGATTGGTGGTCTGGTACTCTGTAATGTGACGAAAAATACGTGATTTTTACCCCAAACGTAGCCTGTTTAATTGGCTTGTCGTTTCCACACCATATATTACGTGCCAATCAGTCTTGAACGTTCCGCGAATGCCTCGGAGTTAGTATTCCGGTATGCAGAAAATATATATCAACCGCACAGAACCACTGGAAGCGAATCTCACTGACGTGATGTAAATGATCATGAATTAGCTTGTTTCTGTTCCGTATGTTCGGTTTTCTATTTCGATGGTAGGCGCGGGGAACGGGACTGGAAAATAATTTTAGCGGTAGCTTGGTTACTATGTTCATAACTATTATTATTACACCTGGAAACCCGTCAATTGATGACCGTTGACATTTAGAGCCCATTTTTTTGGTATATAAACTGCAGGAAGATCAAGGTTGTTGATCACATTCTACTCTTTACAAGATTTCCACTCTCTTACAGTAAAAAAAACTTTAACAATATTCAAAGCTGATAAACAACAACCTACGGTTGAACTTGCACTGGCTGACTTCTCATATTATCACGATCACTAGCGCTCTAAAATTTTCCTTTTGCTTGAAATTGTAAAACAGGAAGTAAAGTAAAACCCCATAAACTCATAAATTAAACCTTCACGAAGTAAAGTGAACAGGTTGCACGTATTTCTAGTTAGTGACAGGATTATCAAAAAATTTGTTCTAACCCACTAAAGAGATTTGATACTCAGAGGACACTCATAGATATATTGTGTGTGTGTTGACTTATTTCTAAGGATCAAATTTAAATTGGAATTCCGACCAGAGTTGACTGCTGCAGACCTGTATCAAACTAACGACCGAGTCAATCTAATAGTCGTTATCTTAGAATTAAGCAGATTATCTCAAACACTCAGATTTTAGAGGTTTTTTTTTTTTAGTTGAAAGTTAGCCATGTTTCGTAACGCGATTACTATAGGATCCATTTCAATTAAACGTACCTTCACCTCCAATGTGGTTAGAAGAACCGCTCAACCCGGAATGATGAAGGCTATGGTTTATTATGGTGCCAACGACTTGAGATTCGAAGATAGAGCTATCCCAAAGATCATCGACTCTAGAGATGCCATTATCAAGATGACCAACACATCTATTTGCGGTACTGACGTTGGAATTTGGAAGGGGAAAAGCCCAGAAATTGAACAGATCGCGATCAAAGAAGAAGGCTCCTTCAATGGGCGTGTTTTAGGTCATGAGGGGACTGGTATCGTAACTGAAGTTGGCGATGCGGTTCGTAATGTTAAAAAGGGTGATAAAGTCATTGTTTCTTGCATTACTAGATGTGGTACTTGTGAAAATTGTGCAAGAGGCATGTACGCCCACTGTTTAAATGAAGGTGGTTGGGCATTGGGATACTCAATTGACGGTACTCAAGCCGAATACGTTCGTACTCCGTACGCTGATACTTCTTTATATGCTCTTCCTGAAGGGTTGTCCGACGAAAATGCTGTCTTGCTTTCCGACGCTTTGCCTACGGCACATGAAATCGGTGTTCAAATGGGGAACGTAAAACCAGGTGACACGGTAGCAATACTGGGAGCTGGTCCCGTTGGTATGGGATGTGTGTTGACATCTCAATTGTACTCTCCAAGTTTACTAATTGTGGCTGATATGGATGATAACCGTTTGGCAATGGCTAAAGAAATGGGTGCCACTCACATCATTAATTCGGGCAAAGAAGACGCTGTCGCTAAGATACTAGAAATAACCGGCGGACGTGGTGTTGATTGTGCTATGGAAGCTGTCGGTGCTCAACCTACTTGGGAAGTCTGTCAGCAGATCATTAAAGAAGGTGGTCACTTGGCCAATGTGGGTGTACATGGTAAACCGGTTAGCTTCGCAATTGACAAATTATGGATCAAGAACTTGACTGTCACTAGTGGCTTAGTTAACACCAATACCACCTCGATGCTAATGAAGAACTGCTGCTCAGGTAAGTTGCAATCTGACAAGCTTGTTAGCCATCATTGTAACTTTAGTGACATGGCTAACAATTACGAAATATTCAAACACGCTGCCAAAGAAAAGGCCTTAAAACTTTTGATTTCCTTTTGAAGTTCTCAATCATAACTTAATTTCTACTGCGTATTGCCTAGTGTCGGTTCTAACTGTTACTCTACGGGAACGTGCAACACAAATATGTATTTTACTACATAATATGTAGTCGTTCGAATAGGTAAACCTTTGGGTAGAAATCGGCATCGTAGAAGAGCATCCAGACGATACTCATCTAAATTTATAAAAATAGAAATTTCAACTTGGCGAAAAAAACAAAAAAAGATGAAAGGTAGAGCTGAAACCTTGTTTATGGAGATAACCGGTTGACCATTTGTCTTATTTGAAGGTATACTTTAATGCTATCTATAGAATCAGCCGCACGTTCGGCTTCCAGAAACACTGCTATGACAAACATAGATTGTTTGATAACAAACAGTTCCAACGTACTTGCTATTTGGAATTGCAACGTAAGACAAGGATAGCCTTACAAAATTCCCATGTTCGGAAGACTAGTCTATTAATATCCCCAAGTTCAGTTATCAACAGCCTCCATTGAACTTCCCTAGGAGCAAACTGTATTTTCTATCATGCAGTGCAAAAGGGCCAGTCTTGTAGCTTGCACCGACTGCAGAGCAGTAAACACCGTACAAACATCTAGCGATCTACAAGAAGAAATATGTGTTTGGAATGATACTCACAAAAAAATTCGATTTGCGAGCAATTCTCTGAAAATGGTAATCGAAATGAGCGTAATATGACGACGTCTTTTGCCTTCAACCATCAAATTGAAACAGTTTACTTTCACTACACAGATCACAGCAGGGCACCGTACCGCAGCAACGATAACGCAAGTCGCTATTCGTATCCAAAACCCGTTGCTGCCGTGGAGCAATGTCGATTGTGGCAAGGTCGATTGTGGCAATGAGCATGATCGTGAAGACGCAACGTAAAAACGGATAGTACCTACTTACTACGCAGAAGTACACGGGAAAAACAAAGGCTTCCTATACACCCAAGATATGCCGAACGCGAGCTTTCATGCGAGCCCCTCTGAGAAGTAGGTCCCCCCCTGATATGCACCATTCTGAATTAGGTACGATACCGTAGGAAAGCCCACGGGAACTCGGCATCAATTATTCGAGATTTTTTAGTTTCGAAAAGATGTACCAAACCCGGAAGTTATGCGCGCCATGCAGTACTCATCATGCGCGTCAAGAAGCAAGCATTAGGAAAATCCTTTTATTCTGGTTTTTCCTTCTACGGTGATCCACTGTCGTATGATTACACGGTTTTCTTCGTGAAAAACTTTTTCAGCTGCTTGCAGGATTTTCCTCTTCCCCGTTTCTGTGACATTTTTCTTTCTGTGCCGATTTCTTTGGATTTTGGAATGCCATTTTCTTCTGGAACCTGAGTTTTCAAATATTTATTGTTGTTCGTTTCGGATATGTACCGATCTGTATTCACTGGTAAATCTATCAGAAACCGAACACAATAGCAACGTAACCAATCATGGTTACACCTGCTAATCGGATAACGGCTTCTAATGGAACAGCATAGTGTTGAATATTTCGGCTTGAACCGGCGGAATTGTGGACGAGAAAAGAAAACTCAAGTTGAGTGGTATATATGCGGACCAGATAACGACAATGGTAGCAGAAAAAACGGTTCCTGAAAGAAGTTGCACGCCAGGGCACTCTTTGTCTATAGTCAGTGAAACAAATTGATATATTCAGCAAAATAGGTCAACATACCATGCTTAAATCCAAGTATTGTCTGCTGGTGTCGTTAGCCACACTGTTTAGCAATGTTTTAACCCAAGACACAGAAGATAATGGCATTGCCGCTTGTTCTCCTGCTACGGATTCTTTAACGGAAGGTTTTAAAGTAAGGTACTATCATTACCCTTTGACTGTGTATGAACAGGCAATGACCAAACGTGCAGATGAATCGTTTGATCAAGACGAATACTTACAGAGTGGTTACGAAACCTATGATGGTGGGCTGATCGGCACAAGTGCTGGTGTCACTAACTTGACATTCTCTTTCGAGTCTGCAAACCAAGGATCTGATACTGGAGAAGAGGGAACATTACCGCCAAATTACAACTACGACCCCCCTCTAACTCTTACCAATTTCTCGATGCTGTTTACTGGGTACTTTTACGCTCCTCAAACGGGAGAATATGAGTTCCAATTCGATAAAGTTGATGAGTCGGCATTTTTGAATATAGGTGATGGTAACGCCTTCGATTGCTGTTCCAGCGATTCTTCAAATCCTGGCCCATTTGACCTCGCAGTAACAAATGTATCCCCTGCGCAAGCAGCTATAAAACGTGATGTCACGTATTCACCAGATAGCTATATTTCGGTCAACCTGGTGGCCGGTTTATACTACCCGATCAGACTATTTTTTTACAACTCGGTTGACGATGCCGGGTTATCCTTCTCATACATAGATCCCACTGGCACGTACCACGCCAATTTTGATGATGCTATATTTACTGCAGAAGATGACGACGCGTGCGCTCCCCCTGATCTAACAATGACTCTCCCATGGACTGGGACTGTGACCACAACTTTTACCACATATAGTGGATACACCAATTCAGCTGGACAGGAGACATCTGGGGAAATTGTTGTCATTCAAACTCCAGAGGTTCAAACCGCTACTACTGAAACTACCGGATGGACCGGTACTACTACCAACACATACGGTACGACGACTGTGACTGAGACCGGTTCCGACGGTATCCCAACCATCAAGACCATCTACTCTGTCGAGACCCCAGAAGTTCAAACCGCTACTACAGAAGTGACCGGATGGACCGGTACTACTACCAACACATACGGTACGACGACTGTGACTGAGACCGGTTCCGACGGTATTCCAACCATCAAGACCATATACTCGGTTGAGACCCCTGAAGTGCAAACCTCCACTGCAGAAGTGCAAACCGCTACTACAGAAATCACCGGATGGACTGGTACTACTACCAACACATACGGTACGACGACTGTGACTGAGACCGGTTCCGACGGTATCCCAACTATCAAGACCATCTACTCGGTCGAGACTCCTGAGGCCGGTCCTGAAACTTCCTTTACCAGCTGGACGGGATCCTACACTACAACTCTAGCAACTGAGGTTGTTATTACTACCGGTTCAGATGGTATTCCAACCAC
>PPJP03000020.1:0-17334 GCA_003705805.3 Kluyveromyces dobzhanskii | reverse complement strand
CAAACCTCCACTGCAGAAGTGCAAACCGCCACTACAGAAATCACCGGATGGACTGGTACTACTACCAACACATACGGTACGACGACTGTGACTGAGACCGGTTCCGACGGTATCCCAACCATCAAGACCATCTACTCTGTCGAGACCCCAGAAGTTCAAACCGCTACTACAGAAGTGACCGGATGGACCGGTACTACTACCAACACATACGGTACGACGACTGTGACTGAGACCGGTTCCGACGGTATTCCAACCATCAAGACCATATACTCGGTTGAGACCCCTGAAGTGCAAACCTCCACTGCAGAAGTGCAAACCGCTACTACAGAAATCACCGGATGGACTGGTACTACTACCAACACATACGGTACGACGACTGTGACTGAGACCGGTTCCGACGGTATCCCAACCATCAAGACCATCTACTCTGTCGAGACCCCAGAAGTTCAAACCGCTACTACAGAAGTGACCGGATGGACCGGTACTACTACCAACACATACGGTACGACGACTGTGACTGAGACCGGTTCCGACGGTATTCCAACCATCAAGACCATATACTCGGTTGAGACCCCTGAAGTGCAAACCTCCACTGCAGAAGTGCAAACCGCTACTACAGAAATCACCGGATGGACTGGTACTACTACCAACACATACGGTACGACGACTGTGACTGAGACCGGTTCCGACGGTATCCCAACTATCAAGACCATCTACTCGGTCGAGACTCCTGAGGCCGGTCCTGAAACTTCCTTTACCAGCTGGACGGGATCCTACACTACAACTCTAGCAACTGAGGTTGTTATTACTACCGGTTCAGATGGTATTCCAACCACAAAGACTGTCTATCAAGTCGAAACTCCAGAAATCACTCCACCGACCTCCACTGGCTGGTTCGGCAACTCTACTACGACTCACTCTACAAAGTCCGATGACACCTCAACTGGAAGAAGCTTCTCACTAAGCACTGTAACCGAAACAACAAACGGTGTCGCTACCGTTTACACCACTACTTGCCCCATCGACACAACCACCGGTCAAACTTCAACTGCGAGAACCCTTTCATTGAGTACTATTACTGAAACAATGAACGGTATCACTACTATTTATACCACCACATGTCCTATTGGCACAACCACCGCTGAAACTCCATCTACTAAGCTTGTTACTTCAGAATCAAGTAAGGGTGATAAACCAGGTGCTCAAACTTCGGCTGCCTCTCAAACAACAGAGGTTAGAACTTCTACCATCGAGGAAACCTCAGTGGTGGAATCAGGAAAGAACAAACCTTCCGAGTCTCAAACCTCAGTTGCTTCTCCAGCTACCACCCTTTTGATAAGTGATACAATCTTTACATCATCCGTTTCTGCAGAGACCAGTGATGACCAAGAACAAAACACTTACACTAGCACGAAACAAACTGTATCTCAATCAGGAGCGGCAGTCACTCCGTCCAGCTCGTCTGAAGGCGGTGTGAAGTCTGTATACGAGGGCGGTGCAGTAAAACTATTGGCTTCTCCTCTCATTGCAGTATTCCTTGCTCTGCTGTAATGCTGATTTGACAGGAATACTTTAAGTCTCCGTCTAGTCGTATTTTTCAGCTCCCCTAATAAAAGGACGACTATACAAATAATCTGTATTCCAGGCCACTGTTCCTTTTCTATTTTCTGTTGAAAACAGTAATTATCCTCACAAAATCGAGGAGATTCATCAATTGTTAAAGTTCTTAATTCTCAGATCTGCTGAAACCAAGGTATTTCATTTCATACCCATAATTTAATATACAAACACTTTATGTATTCTCAACTTTTATATTCATTCCAACCAAGTCTGTATCTCTGACATCGATTTTTATAAGTGCTATGGACCTTTTTTACCAAATAAGTAATAGGTGAACATACCCGAATATCCTCGCACAAATAGAGATATACTATGGTCGTCTAATACAATTGATGCTCACAAAGAAAGGCAGTTTTCATTTAGTAGATCACTTGTTCTATGACCTTAATTTTTTTCTCAGTACCGGATCTAGCAGTATAGGCTCCAACAGCAGTTAAAAACTACTAAGAAAAGGCAAGATGGATAAAAAAACAGCTATTTCTCAATATCTATTAAAAAAGGCGTGTGTCAAAATTCCGACTGATTTCATCAAGACCAAAATTTTCGAAGGCGATTTGATGGATAGATCATCGATTCCAACATCGTTTTTCAAAATCTTTTCAAGTTATATTAAACTGTTTTGCGTCGCCCACCTTAAAGGGATTTCATTGGGACGTGGTGCTCAGAATTCGCCCGTGGCTCTCTGAACATACCTCTGAATGTTCACTTTAGACCTAATGATTTTTTGACCGAGTTTTGAGCACAACTATTTACACCACGTGTTGTGCGTTGTTGTAGAAGGGCTCACTCATCGCCAAATTTTGATGATAGACTGATTTCCGCAGCCTAAGCCTGATTGATAGTATGCCATAACGTCATACTTCAGGCTGTATTCCATGATAGTCCTGTCTCTGAGTTATATTCTTTCGCGACGCATTGAGAAATCTAATGTCGGGAATACATGATTGCTAAAAAGCGGGAGCATGCTTCAGCATTTATACAATGATACTTTTTCCCTAAAAAAAAAGTTACGGTGGACATACCGTCATTCCATTAAGCTGGCTCACCTTGTTGAGATTTCCCATGTTTCTTCACTACTAAATGATACATCACGGTCATTAATACAAAGAAATGCATCTAACTGCCAATTGAGAATTAGCAACTTGTGAGAGATGATGAGTGCAACTAGAATCGCACTAACTCTCAACTCAGGTTATTTCTAGCCTTGCTCGAAAAAGTCAAATAGTCCGTATGCATAGTGTACTGTTTCTGCTGAATGGTTGATGTATATTAAAGGATAATGTCGGTTTTACAAGATGAGAATACGTGTATTTGTAAGACACACAATCAAAAGACATAAAAAAAGTATTAACAAATTGCGCTATAGAATTTAATGTGTGTGAAATAACAATGAATGCTGGATGCTCTAAAGTGCATTATCTTTTCAGAGTGTTAACAACTGTGACGAGTATTAGTCGCTTTATGAATGCCGAATGATCTGAATTTGAGGCAATTTAAGGCAGTTCCAGCGCTTTTTGAAGTGATTATCAGGCAGAGAAAACGTATCCGTGTAATGAGGGACCGTCCATACTTCTCATTGTAATGCAACACAAAATTGAACAGTAGCTGCACGACGGCTGTACTTTACAGTGTAGGTGAAGTTGACTTTCACTTCACCAGACTTGTGTCTCCTCAAAATAGTCTACCCTAAAGTTTGACGAATCCAAGTTGTTTGCTAAGGTTCTTCTTATTTCATCGTTCATTGTTCCTGGTCCACAACTTAAAATAGCAGTTGATCCAGTGGCATTTTGAATTTCTTCGATGATGAGGGTTTCAAGGTTTGGTCTCGCAAAATGAATATTTATCTTTTCGAATTTGGTTAGAGAATTACCGTACTGATGGGTTACTTCCTTAATATCAAGTTTACTTTCAGAGCCCTTCTCGCCAACCGATGACGTTGAACCTGATTCAGAGATCGTTGAACCTGATTCGGAGGATTGCGATGACCGAGTCACATATATATTAATTTCGCCTATGCGGGATTGCAATCCCAATAGCTCCTGCTCGAACCATTTTAGAGGCGAAGTGTCTCTGGTTATCCAAATCCATCTAACGGTCTCTGTGGAACTTTCACGCAGTGGTTTTGTCAGAGCGTCATAAGTGGAGAAACCGGTTGGTACACCGTTACCTCCAGTAATGATTAAAGAGTTTGAATAGTTCTTCATTGGAGCTTCGAAGCCGTAAGGACCTTCCACGAGGACATAAATCGATTTTTTTTTGCTCGATGTGTTGTTCAGAGCGTTCGCTAACGACTTGGTGAGGCCTCCTTTCACCTTCACGTACATGTAGATGTATTTTCCATCGCTATCGTTATCGTGTGCCAGGATGGTGAATGGGTGGGACTGCCAGAACCCATAAGGTCTCATGAAATAAATATACACGAATGCACCGGGGAACGGTTTCCAAGATGATGGTCTTGGAACTTTGATCTTTATAGTTTGGTCGTCTTGGAACAACTGACATTCTGCTTTTGTGAATATGCCGAACCACAACAAACGACAGAGCCTGAAGAAATGATCTGCACTCCACACTCCAATTGCACTGTAAACGTATTCTATCCACAAACCGTTCAGTTTCTGCATATGGAACCACAATGCTGCGATATACAGTGCAGATAGCAACACATGTATCGTTTTGAAGGTTTCGTACCAATTCACTCGGAAATATCCAGAAGCAAGGAATAGCAAGAAGGCGCCTGAGATAGTGGCCCCAGTACCCCAACGCCAGTATTCGAGTTTCCAGTAGTCAGCGAGGTTGTCTATTTTGATCCAGGTATAACAACTTGAATGAACCAACGCATGAATCCACATACCTCTAGCTAGCCATCTATGATACAAAAGAAATGTTTCGTATGGCCAGCCAGTTAGGTATAATAACAGGTTATTTCTACCGGACATTAAGAACACTGCAGGGGTGTGGATCATTGATATGACTCCTGTTCTGTATTGGACCAAATCGGCAGTTTGTGAAGCAACTTGATGTTTGGTATTAAAATAGTTGTCTACGAAAATGTCATAATCAACGCAACTTAAAATTATGTTAAGGGCGAAATAACCAAAAAGAACGTATGTCTGCGCCCTCGTTGGAATGATACCAAGTATTAACTTTTTCCATCTCAAGAATTCTTTGTGTTTGGAGTTCACTGGTGGCACTGTGAACATCCTTCTGAACATGTTCACTTTTGGACCGACCAGTTTTTGAACGAGCTTCGGACATAACCTTTTAGACCACGTAACAATCCCTCCTATCAATAGACAGCCAGCAAAGTAAATGAAAATGGCACCACCGTAAAGTTTGGAATGCCTCTGTGATTTAGATCTGCTGTAGTAGGCTCTGGTAAAACGCTGCACTTTCTTTTCAGGGATTATAATGGGAGACGTCACGTTCATGGAGGCATTGAAGGAAGGATTTTTTTCGATATTGATTGCAGTTGGAATTGTTTTCTCATAGAGATCATAAAGTTCTTCTACAGTATGATTGTAGACAGGTTTGCTTTTTTTACAGACCGTCATAACGGGCTTCAGCATATTTTTCAATGTGTCTGGTTTTTGGTTTTCAACATTGCAAATCAGCCATGATAAAAATCTGTTCTGTGTAGGTTGACAGTTTGGCACTTTTACTGTTCCAAGGTCATTCGTGAACTTATAAAAACTCAGAGCAGCCAGACAAGCCGAACTAACTGAATCTTCTTCTGTGGGGTAAGTGTATTTAATGGCATGGCACCAAGATACAAGTAAAAGGGAAACCACGACTATTGGTCTGAAAATGCTGATCCTCATGAGTTTATTGTTTGGATCAAGTTGGTACCTGGTGTCTAGTGTACTATCAGATACACCATGAAAATTGTAAATTCAAACTTTATTACAAAGTATCCAGTATCTCAAATGACGATATTTATATCTTATTGGCAGCGTTTTAATCAACTGAAGGGTCCAGTCGAAGCTCTAAAGTGGTTGCACAAAATTTTCGAGGTGCGAAAGATCTTTTTAGAGCAGTGTTTTTGCTGTATGCTTGTGTCGTGACCAAACATTAGTTTTACCGCGGACCAATTAGATTGTTAAGGTTGATTTAATGTATAGTATCATCGCTTTTACCTTTTTGAGGAAACGAAAATACTCTAGAACTAGTCCGATTAACGTTTCAATTTTGTTGTACGAATGTACTATCAGATAAACAAAAACCTTTATAACTTCGCAGGTGGATTTAGCATCATAAAAAGGCCGCAGCAGAAACTTCAAATTCTTAGTTACGCTATGAAATACGGCATATTTCATTTACGTCAAATTTTTTACTAAGGTGGCCTATCAGCCAAGAATGCCAAGACAAAAAAAGGGTGCAATTTTAGTAAAAATAATTGAGGCCACCAGGAACCAAGCTTACACTTTTACAGGTTTTATCGGGAAGGAACTGCATCAGTGTGTAAGTCCCCCTGGTCTTTTTGCTTAGAGCCTCGAATAGAAATAACCATCTATTAGAAGAAGGTGCGTCAGTTCACAACTAGCGTCTCGAACAAAGTTTTTCACTTTGGAACGCGAGAGTTTTTTTTAGTTTAACCGACCATATACCCAAATATCTATGAGTCCTGACAGATTTTATTTGCGCCCAAATCAGTCAGCTATACTTTCTTCTGTGATTACAACGATGGTGCAATTTAGCTTGAAACAAAAGTAAATCTCATTTCAAAACAAATAATCATGATATAGCTCTCGTTGATGGTGTATAACGATTATTTAAAACAAAATCGTTTCCGCCTCATCTTTGTACGTGGCCTACTAAATGTCTCGCATAACGACGGAATCATCAAAAGCGCTAGCGAACTCATTTTATAGTAGTATGCATGGTTTAACTTCCTGTGAAGCCGTCTGGGGAAAACCAGTACTCGAACAAGGGAAAAAATTCTTCAGTGCTGAGTTTAAGGAATGTAATCAAAACATTACGATAGAAATTGCAGGTAGTTTCGCTCTCAGACATTAAGACACAACACTTTCTTTCACCGATGTATCAATAGTCTCACAGAAGACTCACACCTTTCTTTGTGGAAAATATATGTTAAAGCTGGATAAGACTTTATATTGTGTGAGTATTACTGCTGCAAATGATTTACCGAAATTCCACGCCTGGTTTTTACTCGAAGCTCATTCAGGTATGACACAGTTTGAGCTTTGATTTGTGAAGATGCTGTTACGTTTTCGCATTACCGTAATGGATTGGATGAAATAATTCAGCCGAAATAGAGGCTACACTGCTAAATCGGTACCCCACAATTGTTATAAATTAGTTACCGCAGCAGCTGTCAATTCAATCTCGACTTAACATTGAGGTTTTTTGGGACTTCAAATTTCGGACATCTGAGAAGTATTTTTTCGATCTGACAGAGAAAAAGATGCTAATGAACCGACAACCAATACAAAACGAAACAAAACAAATTAAAACAGAAGAGGAAGCGAATCTTAATGTAGCTTGCAGTTTAATTTTTGATATACTGACGTAGGAGAAAACCATAGCGAGCACGAAGCTGCCCACAACTTTACAGGGACCACAAAAAATGCATCAGACTACCAATCTAATGATTACTGCATCACTAAGGAAGTGCGTCCATATCATGTCGGTCCGAAGTGCGGCCTCGAATGATTTTACGTGCTACCCTTTTCGTACCGGAAACTTGTGAACCTGGAAAAATCCGAGCATGAAGAGCTTTCTCGAAAACTGTGCAGGAAATTCTCGCTGTCAAATATGCACAATCCCTTCATGGAATTCTGAGAGGCCCGGAGAAATAATCCATACCTCATAATTTGTTACAAAAAAAGACATCAATTGAGTTTTTCCTGCTATGAAAGAATTGCAGAAAAACGGACATCGAATTCAAATAGTCCTTGGCTGTCTAAGAGCACTGAGGTTCAGACCGAGAAAGTTCATCTTTAGAACCCATATTGACACATGAAACGATATATTTCGTCAGTAATTTATGGTTGAACGAGCTGTTTTCCGAAAATCTACAGAAAACTGTTAACTATGTGATGTTAATGTGCTGAAAGAGGTTTATGGCTTGACTGTTTGCACAGAGACCAGTTACAGTTCTATAAAAACGAGAAACGGGACAAAAGTTCATCTCTGGTCGGAGGTTTTTTGGCTCGCTAATGATGATATTGAATCATCGAAATCTCCAAGAGTAGAAACGATCGGTAGTGGCTTTATTTAGCCAGGAAAACGGTCTTGGGATCATGTTTGTAGCTGCAACAGATTTCAAAATCATGCCGATATTTATACTCGGTACTGCATCCACGAATTTTGTTTCCGTTCATAATATATTATCATGGCTGAATTGTGATTTGTGATTTGTACCATGAATACTTCGGGCTCTGTTCACAATGAGCTGTTTTATGCTGTCACATGATCAGTACACACATCTGACACTTGGCTCTCGCGAGTGCCATTGGCGCTAATAAAGGTAATGTAAAATATTTCATATTCGTGCTGCATTTCGGAAATGTTTATTTCAGCCATTCAGTAATATATTCTACCCTATTCGGCACGGCGGAAAACAGTATAATTGACATTTGAAATTGTAACACCAACGTAAAAAAGAAAAAAATGATGCATAATAAAACGTTTAGTTAAAAAGTGGCAGATGATCTCTCTCCTTTACCAGATCTGTGCATCTTCGAAATAGTCAACTCTGGATGCAGTTGAGTTCAAGTTGTTTGCTACAATTTTTCTAACTTCATCGTTCATTTTACCTGGGCCGCAGCATAAAATGGCAGTTGAACCAGTTGCACTTTGAAGCTCTTCTACAAGAAGAGTGTCCAAGTTTGGTCTACCGAAATAAAATTTTATTTTGGGGAACCGAGCTAAGGGTTTGGTGAAATCGTGAGATGAACCCTCAACCTCGATTTTGTTTTCCGAATCGTTTTTACCGGCTGATGATGAAGTTGATGCAGACTCAGAAGTAAGTGGTTCGAACTCTGAGATTTGTTGTGATTGAGTCACATAAATATCTATCTCACCTAAACGATCTTCAAGCCCCAATAGCTCCTGCTCGAACCATTTTAGAGGCGAAGTATCTCTGATGATCCAAATCCACTTCACGGTATCTGTAGAACTTTCACGCAGTGGTTTTGTCAGAGCGTCATAAGTGGAGAAACCGGTTGGTACACCGTTACCTCCAGTAATGATTAAAGAGTTTGAATAGTTCTTCATTGGAGCTTCGAAGCCGTAAGGACCTTCCACGAGGACATAAATCGATTTTTTTTTGCTCGATGTGTTGTTCAGAGCGTTCGCTAACGACTTGGTGAGGCCTCCTTTCACCTTCACGTACATGTAGATGTATTTTCCATCGCTATCGTTATCGTGTGCCAGGATGGTGAATGGGTGGGACTGCCAGAACCCATAAGGTCTCATGAAATAAATATACACGAATGCACCGGGGAACGGTTTCCAAGATGATGGTCTTGGAACTTTGATCTTTATAGTTTGGTCGTCTTGGAACAACTGACATTCTGCTTTTGTGAATATGCCGAACCACAACAAACGACAGAGCCTGAAGAAATGATCTGCACTCCACACTCCAATGGCACTGTAAACGTATTCCATCCAAAGGCCGTCGAATTTCCGCAAATGTAACCACAAACCAGCGATATACAACGCTGATAACCAGACATGGATTGTTTTGAAGGTTTCATACCATCTGATACGGAAATAACCAGACGCAAAGAACAAAAGGAAAGCACCAGAAATAGTAGCTGCTACACCCCAACGCCAATACTCATACTCCCAGAAGTCGGCAAGGTAGTCAATCTCGAGCCAGGTATAACAGCTGGAATGAACTAACGCGTGAATCCACATACCTCTGGCTAACCATTTGTGGTACACGAGGAATGTTTCGTAAGACCACCCAGTTAGGTATAATAACAGGTTATTTCTACCGGACATTAAGAACACTGCAGGGGTGTGAATGATTGCTATAACTCCTGTTCTGTATTGGACTAAATCGGCAGTTTGTGAAGCAACTTGATGCTTTCTGGCAGTGAAGAAATTGTCAGTGAATATGTCATAGCCAACGCAACTCAGGATTATGTTAAGGGCGAAATAACCAAAAAGAACGTATGTCTGTGCCCTCGTTGGAATGATACCAAGTATTAACTTTTTCCATTTTAAGATTTGCGTATGCTTAGAGTTCACTGGCGGCATTGTGAACATCCTTCTGAACATGTTCACTTTTGGACCGACCAGTTTTTGAATAAGCTTCGGACATAACCTTTTAGACCACGTAACAATCCCTCCTATCAATAGACAGCCAGCAAAGTAAATGAAAATGGCACCACCGTAAAGTTTGGAATGCCTCTGTGATTTAGCTCTGCCGTAGTAGGCTCTGGCAAAACGCTGTACCTTCTTTTTTGGGGCTATAATGGGGGACGTCAAGCTCACGGAGGCATTGAAGGAAGGATTATTTTCGACATCGATTGCAGTTGGAATTGCTTTCTCATAAATACCGTACAGATCTTCTACAGTATGGTTAACGAAAGGCTTACTCAACTCACAGCGCTTAATGACAAGCTCCAATGTTTTGTTCAAATTTTCTGGCTCCTGATTCTCAAAATTGCAAATGACCCACGACAAAAACCTGTTTTGCGTAGGCTGGCAGTTTGGTGCATATACCCTTCCAACATCATTAGTAAACTTATAAGGGCTAAGTGCATCAAAACAAGCCCAGTACAGAGACTTTTCTTTAGTGAGGTACGTGTATTTAGCTGCATGACACCAGGATACCAGTAAAATGGAAACCACAATCAATGGTTTGAAAATACCGGTTTTCATGGCTCAAAGATGAAGACACGTCAATGTTAGGTGTTGGTGTGATCTATACTGACAGAAATCGTGTGATATACGTAACAAGAAGCTTTTTAAGACCGAATCATATGTTTGGAGCTACAGACACTATGTCAAAAAACTAAGTCAAGTATTTATATTTTTGGTGCAGTTGAAACTTTCCTAATTTTACCTTATTCAAGGACCTCTTGATTAAGCGGTTGCTAACGGTGATCAGGGTGCTGTTAGAGATTCCTCACTTCTACTCTCGTTGAGAATTTGAATAACATTCATTCTGTTATGACCTAGAGAACTAAGCTTAATTCAAACCAAAAGCTACACCAAGACGAGAAACATTCTGAATTCTTCGTCTTGTGAAAACGGGGATCCTACGGTACTAGAATACACAGAATACGCCGGACTAACTGCCAGTTTGAAATCATATTTGAGAGAACCCTGTCAGTGACATATTTTGAACCGCACGTTCGTTATCAGATTTATTCTGATTCTCAAACGGCTGAAAAAAAAAAACTAATGAAACATCAGCTGCGTCCATATCACTGTATACAGGAGCGTGGATTATCTACTGAAGTCGTACAGCTGTTGAAAAGGGACCACTGGCCAAGAATGCCAAGAGATGGGTGCGGTTCATTTCACACATTCGAAACCTCGACTAAAAAGAAATCATGGGAGTATTTTATCGCTCTGAGTTATGACCTTCCATGAACATTTGCTGTCCATGCTGTTAAAATGCTGCATATGGACAACATTCTTTCCCAAAACTGGGTGCCAATGATTGCGTAAGTCGAGTTATTCAGCTGATGTATCCAATGATAATCCGTAGTTATGCGCACAGGCATTTCCGTCAGCATCTTGCCGATCATATAAAAGATCATTTTATAAGTAAAGGGTGCACATCTTAAAAATATTACTTCAGCGATCTGCTTTAGTTAGTGGAATTGTCAGTAATGCACGTTGGCATAGGAAGCAAAGAAAAGAAATTCACAGATCCGAAAAGAAAAAGAATTCATAGAATATTTTCACAAACGGTGCTGTTATTCCCACAAAATGTTATTCCGCTAGACAAGCAACAAAGTACGCTGTGAAACTCACGTATAGTTGAACTATCGTAAGCTGAGATATAGTTGATCAATGGTTGTTACCTTGTCGTTTTCTAAGCATTACACCTTGTTTCGTATCATGAAAAACAATGATCTGATAAACAACTCCTCATGCGTGGCTGGCTACCTGAAAATTCATGTAGGTCTATACTCATCAAAGGGGAAACCTGCAGTAGATGATGAGTTGAATTAAATTCACTGAACATGTTTAGTGGTTCCGTCCGAAAAATCCGATGAATTGATACGTCATCGGACATCTTGCCTTCACAACTGATTGATGATTTGGTATCTGATAATTCAAATGGGTGCGAAATTTGAGACTTTGCGTACTTATGTAGATTATTTACGATGTTCTCGTTAGTCTCTTTCATCTAAAGCATCCAGTTCCACAAGAAAGTTGATACACTCTACAACTTTTTAGTAGGCAATGTATTCATAAATTGGTGTTCCAGTCAAATTAGCAGGAGTCCGGCAGGAGATATTGAGGGTCACATGATTATATTTTTTATGTTTCTGAGGTGAAAACTGAAATTTAAGTAAGAAGGTGTATGGGAAGAGTGAGAAAGTGTAAGAGTGAGTAGAAATATATAATATGTGAGAAAAAAGTAGGAAAAGATTAGGTGAGAGAGAGTACGTAAGAATACATCGTAGAGCAGTAACCGTTCCGGTATCGCATTGGAAGGCCATGAATAATATGAAGTAGGAATATATACATAGGTCGTGGCTTCAAGTATGATACTCTAACGAACATCGGGCTGGGTATTGCACCTCCGAGACTGGTAACTCAAAGGCGAAAAACAGAAAAGAATTGGTAAAAAATATAGAACTTGGTACTTGACACATCAGCTTTAAGGACTTTGTTCAGAGGGCTAGTAGAGTATGTGTATGTGTTATCGGGGGACATCCAGACTTAGTGCTTAAACGGTGGCTGAGAATTTGATAAGAGAAATGGGTAGGTCTTCAGAATCCTGGTCGGAAATTGAATGAAGAAAGTTGTACCTACACACTTTTTGGACATGTGGTTTAATAATGGATGCTAAAGCCTTGATCCTAGCTTATAGCGGCTATAGCATTGTTACTATATTTATTCCAGAAGTGAGCGGTTCGGAAGCGCGCGTCCAACGTCTTGGAACAACACTGCGCGTTGTCAATTTACCTAGGTAATGGATTAATTCAACCACTAGCAATTGCCACAATCGTCGATGGGCAGTGAGTGACACCTCCAACTTCCTCCAAAGTACGTTTCCCCAGCGACTTGGCCCCTTGAAGTAACCGTAGTTACTAAGACAACAATAGGTGAGTTTCACTTTACAACAATCATGCTTTACACGATTCAGCTATTACAGCGGCCAAAACAGGGTGAAATTAAGCAGATGCTGAAACCGTGCGCATGGTAACTACTATGATCCCTCTAAGTAGTGTTTGTGTAACCAATAAACAGCTCTCGAAAAATTGAAAATCGAACCTTCTGAAACCCACAACTTGCAAAAAATAAGAAGGGTCCTCTGCATACATAACCCATGCATGATCTAACGTATCAGTCCTTGTATCTGTGCGAGTAACCTGGAGTATTTGATGCGGGATATGCGGTACCTTCGAGACTTCGATAGGTCGTGCGTACTAAATGACCTTTTCACAAATTCTGGTTTTTCAAGGAAACCAAGTTAATTCAAAAGATTACGTTCAACTGCTAGCTTACCGAAAAGCTTTCAAGGATCTCAACTGTAGTAAGAGAGTATTCTGTTTTCACGTTCTATATACAGATGCATCGTTTTTTCCTATTTTCTCCGAAACCAGTCTTCACCCAATAAAAAAAAGGTATCAATTTTACAAGCTCTCTCTCTAAACAGAACATCTTCGATATGTTGAGATGGAATTTAATATCCAATAGAGGTAACCAGTCTGTCAAACGGGGTAGTCAGAGTTAAGCTCGGCTGGGCTCTTTAAACAGGTCTTAAACGCATCGTTTCGAAGCTGTGCCAAACATTTAGTATTAAGAGAGTATCCACACAACTTTTGTTCGAGTACTGAACAGATTTTGTCCTGCCTTTTTTTTGTTTCTAACTAGGTAAATGACAGAGCACACCTCTGAATTTGCTATCAAAGTTGGAAGATTTCCTTCATCAGGTGTTTACTCTATCGCATTTCTGGCGAATCAGTTTACAAACAAGCCGCAAAAGGAAAATCACATGCATAACTCTGATACAATTTGAGCAGCAGAATGCACTCGAATTGCGCAACAGTTTTGCTGGGACACAAATTGTTGCGATAGAAAGCAATTGTACTTCTCGATGTAAACAAAACTGCCGGGTGTGTAACAGTCTCTCAAAGATTTGCAGTCGGCAAAATGGAAGTTTACATCACAAACGCATAGAGTATGGAACTCTTGATGCGGCAGGTACCATACTGCACTCGTTTCTATTGCAATCTTAATGCCAATTCGTCAAAGATTAGAACGCAGCATTTATCGCAACCATAAAACACTTTCTCATCACTGCACAACCTGCGTTATGATTTAGCTTTGCTTTGGTGCATAGTATTAACTCATGTTTTCTCTAACAGTATTGTGTAGAGGCCACGATAGGCGTGAGATAGAAAAAAATCATGCATTCATTATCAATTCTTTGTCGTACCTGAAATCTCCACTAACAACGGATTGCAGAATAGATCTCGTAGACCGCTGGGTTTTGAGCAAATGATTTTGGTAGCCACACTAGGAGTGCTTACGCAATCAAACTAATTTGCTTCCGCAGGTGATGCAGTCACACTTGCAGAGCCAAAACTGTAGGAAGATTCCATGTTACGCTAATAGCCGATGGTAACTAGGGGTTGTTCATTGTTACTTCAGTTGCTCGAAGCCGGTAACTCTGCTGCATATGCACCAATAAACCTAATTCAGAGGTCCAAGACTTACCTAGTTGCTTTGAATGCTGTGCCTTCTTCCGTCAGATTTCCTCTCTTGGCCGCACTGCGGAAAATAAGTCACAATCGATTTACCACCTAGTCTGAAAATGACGCAAAAAATCCTTTTTCATCGCAAATTGGTCGAAAAATGAAAAAGAAACGAGCAGTACTTTTTAAGATTGCTGCACCTGACATGTCGCAACTACGCCTTTTGTACCGCTGAATTGTTGCATATACAATGCATATCTTTTTATCTTGCCCTGCCCCAAATCTCGAGACGTGATTATTTTACCAGCTCTGTTGTTACCTTGGTTACTTATGCAGCTTATCAGACGTAACCTTTTTTTTTTTCCATTAACTTTCTGAGTATATTTTCAATTTTTTCTGCAGTGTTTGCACCAAGAATAATTCATACCGCAGATCTCTAATATGAAAGAATCTATTATGCAAATACTTGAAGATGTTATAGAAGGCAGAATAGTGAGCAAAGTGAAGTAAGAAAGAGAGAAGCGAGTACTTGGACTTCTCAAAGGCCTTCGCAATATTTTCCAATCTACCAGGAAGTTACATAGGAAAGCGGGTCCAGGATCGTGTGCAAACCAGAAAAGCCTGCAGCGTCTTATGTTTACGCGAGATATTACCTCATTTTTTTCTGTTTTACCTATCACAAGTAGCTAAACGCTGCTTGGTACAGCATGTGGCGAATCAATCACTGATGTTATTGAAATCTTGCTCTAAGTGAATTGCTATCATCATTCTCGCTCACATATCCATGTGTAGGAGAAAACAGAAGCACTACAAACCTTTAAGTGAAAATAAAAATCTTCTTCCCACCGAGTAAAGTCGTTAAGTCAAACAATTGCAATTATTTTTTTATGTATGATGGCGCTGCGGAGCTGTCAAACAGATTACGAATATCCTATTTCGAAATGCTTAGCTGAATCTCATCATATAAATATGCGCTATTGGAGAAACATATTTCTTGGAGTCTATAGGTCTTTCCTTGGTGACAATTATTCGTTGCAATTCAACTTCATTATTGAATCGATAAGCCTAACTAATCTGCAATACACTGATCATAGACAAGAATACAGGTAATATCCACTCACCTTGTATGATGTTGTTTAAATTGCTGTTTTTGCTGTTATTGTCAGCGTTACCGTTCAGTAACGCAGCCTCTCAAAATACCGATAGTGGTACAATTCTTGGTTGTGTACCACCAAGTAATTCCAAATCCAGTGGTTTTCAAGTCTCTTACTACCATTATCCTTTGGTTCCAGTACCAAGTACAGGATGCTACGCTTACGACAATACTTACCAGAGTGAGAGCTATCAGTTCGGTGGTTACGAAACATACGGTGGTGGCCTGATTGCTAAAAGTTACGGTGTCACTAACCTGACCTTTAGATCCACCTACGATGATAGTTGTTATTCACCACACAACGATTTGCTACCATCCAACTACAATTATAATACTCCTATTACAACTACCAATTTCTCAATGTTGATTACCGGTTACTTTTATGCTCCAAAAACCGGTAGCTATGAATTCATCTTGAATTATATCGACGATCTTTCATTTTTAAATGTTGGTGCCGGTAGAGCCTTCAACTGTTGCGAGTTAGCTGAATCAGTTTCATCTCCAGCTGCCTTTGATTTATCCGTTACGTGGCCTCAAACTGCGAATACGGCTCAGGTTTATCTACTGGGTGGTTACTATTATCCAATCAGAATTTTCTTCGTTAATAGACAAGGTCCCGCCGGGTTGACTGTCTCCTTCCAAGACCCTGATGGTGTCCTTCACGAAACATTCGATGATTACATCTACTCGGTTACTGATGGCGAGGAGTGCCCCGTCCCGGTTCATACTACCACTCAGCCATGGGATGGAACAGAGACTACCACCTATACTACAGTATCAGAGTATCCTAACGACAACGGGGGAACCGTGACCGAGAATGTTATCATTATCGAGACCCCAATAGTTAGAACCGGTACTACTGAAACTATCGGATGGACCGGTGCTAGTACAAACACGTACGGTACCGCAATTGTGACTGAGACCGGTTCCGATGGTAATGCAACCATCAAGACCATCTACTCTGTTGAAACACCAGAAGTGCAAACCGCTACTACTGAAACTACCGGATGGACCGGTACTACTACCAACACGTACGGTACGACGACTGTAACTGAGACCGGTTCCGACGGTATCCCAACCATCAAGACCATCTACTCTGTTGAAACACCAGAAGTGCAAACCGCTACTACTGAAACTACCGGATGGACCGGTACTACTACCAACACTTACGGTACGACGACTGTGACTGAGACCGGTTCCGATGGTATTCCAACCATCAAAACCATCTACTCTGTCGAGACCCCAGAAGTACAAACCGCTACTACTGAAGTCACCGGATGGACTGGTGCTACTACAAACACGTACGGTACCGAAATCATGACTGAGACCGGTTCCGACGGTATTCCAACTATCAAAACCATCTACTCTGTCGAAACACCCGAGGTTCATGCTGAATCAACCATATTAACCAGCTGGACTGGGACTTTCACTACTACGTTGGGCACAGAGATCACCACTGAGACCGGTTCCGACGGTATTCCAACTGTCATGACCATTTACTCTGTTCACTACCCAGAAGCTGTCAAGGAGTTCACCTCTTGGACTGGCACTGTGACATCCACATACTCCACTGACATCAATGAATCAACTGATTCCAACGGAAGCGTTTCTTCTGAGACCGTGTACTACATTGAAACACCCGAAGCTGAAAAGAACTTCACTTCTTGGACAGGTACCTTCACATCCACATACTCTACCGATATC